>JAFEMH010006126.1:0-134729 GCA_022495995.1 Adenophora triphylla var. japonica | reverse complement strand
AATTGTTCGGCTCTGGTTTGCGAGAATACGAAATTTGTTTTCGGTCGATGAATCTTGGCCAGATTTTTAAAATATTTCGTCACACCAGTAAATGAACCTTTGTGAATAAATTCGGCCACCTTGTGCTCAACCTCATTGTTTCTTCTTACACCTCCACTTATTGTTTTTATTGAATTGTTGCAGTATTCAGCAGGTGACAACTCCCAACTATGTCTCGGTTGATTTTGAAAGCGTTTTGCGAGACTACACCCTGTAATTCACAATGCCCTTGTTTTTTTTCGAGACCGTAAAATAATGTTTGGAATGTAGGCGCGTAAAAGGGGGGAAGAGTAATGGGTTTATCATCGTAGTCGGTCGGTCGGATAATGGGAGCCGTAATTCCGCTCCTCGAATGACGCTTGTTTGTGATCGCATAGGGGACATACACGAAAAACCAATCTCTCTTGTCCTCTCAAGAATCTCACAGCCTGATAATGAAATATTGGGGAAAAAAAGAAAAATAGAGAGCGGAACAAAGAAATGTGGTTTGTAGGTTTCAGTTCAACACCAAATAAGTCACGGTTGATGCAAGTGAATGGCAATTAAAAGTGGTTTGTGGCGTTCACAATCATCCGATTTGCCAATCCATGCTGTTGGGTCACTCTTATGCCGGTAGATTAAAGAAATCGGAAGGAGTACGTGATAGAATTTGTCACATGAAAATAGACTTGGCCGTAGGATATTTTTTTACATGGATTAAAAGAGAAATTTTGGGAAAACAAGTCGTTAATTACGGACTATTTATAATGCGCGAGTGAAGAGTGTGGCAAAATGGCGGAGCATGCGTGGTCATTCTCAAATCCAACGTACCTCATGTTTAAATTGACCGATCATGCTTATCACTTCGAATCATCGGCAATGCGATGATACAAATGTCATTAAGGAGATATTCTTTGTTCATCCAGAAAAGCATTGAATTTGATGAAGGCATTTCCATACATTTTGTTCATGGATCGTGCACTTACAAGACAAATAGGTACAACTTACCTTTGCTTGAGATTGTGGGGCGTGACTTCAACCAAAATGACCTTCTTTAATTGCTTCTTGTATACCTAGAGGGCCGAGAAAGAAGGAAACTGGCCACGTGGGCATGCGAAGTGTTGAAATCTCCGATGGATCCAATCATGTCTTCCTAATGTTATCGTGACCGATAGGAGCTTGCCTTGAATGAATGCAATTCGTAGAGACGTTCCCAACGACCAAACTTCATTTGCTCTGTCAATTGGCATATCAACAGAGAATATTCTAGCAAAATGCAAGAAAGTGTTTGATATGCAAAGAGATTTGGGAGGCGTTCATTCTTCTTTGGAATGTAATGGTCAAAGATGATACAGAGGCATCGTTTTTGATGACTATTTACGGCGATTATCAGAAGATTTCGATCAAATATCCCGATGCGATCCAATTATGTCCAAACAGCTTGATGGATTGTGCCTTACAAAGAATGATTTTTCTCGTGTTGGACAAACCATGTTATGCACTTTGACAACTTGACTATAAACAGTATATGAGGCTGAACTTTATGTTACTGTCATATGTTTTATGTTTCCTATGTTTTGTTAATTATATGCTAATAAATTACGTAACCTTATATTAGGGTGGAGAGTCAACATGTACCTTATTGAAGAAACGAAACTTGGATCGAGCCGGGGAGCATTTTGAGACATGTTGGAAACAAATTCATAAACTCATCGAATGCTCCCATATTGGAATCATTTGCCTCATTTGAGAAAACGGGGCAAAAGTGGTTCAACATGTAAATTCAAGTCATCGCTATGGAGTGAGGTTAGAAGGTATGGTGTCTATAAATGCATTGGATTTGATTTTTCAACTCATTGGGATTCTCTATATGATGGTAGCCGAGATCCATTGTTGTACGTGGAGTGTACGGAGGTGAGATCGGCATGCGGACTCCCTTGTCCACATGAGCTTGGGCAGTGTCATGCACCAACCTCGCCCATCCCACTTGATAAAGTTCATGCATTTTGGCGTAAGCTAGAATTACCACTACCACGATCATGAGTTACCGATGATGATATTGAAGAAGAGATTAGAAATCGGTACAATGAGATTCACAATACTACTCTTGATTTAAGATTTGAGAACTGACTCCACGAACAGGAAAGAATTTGATTGTTCGGAGATTGACCGAGATTTGTCATCCTGCAACAACAATGGCCAATGAACTGCGGTTAAAACCAATAATAAGTGGTCGTTCTAAATAAAAGAATGCTAAGTTCCTCAAATCCGTAAAGCGGGATCCTAGCGCATTTGGAGTACGTGGGAGGCCATACCCGACCAAGTTTTATTCAACACCGATGCAAATCAAGGTTCTCCGATGTTATCTCGCCAAAATCCAAGTTACGCTTTAACCTCAAAACTATTTATATTATTCGGTTAAACGTTATATCATGGAATTAGTCATTTCAACTTATTTTTACCTTTTTGAATTTATCTTATAGCACGTTCGTCGAAAAAGTCAACATGCAATCCCATATCTTGATCAACTACCGGTTTTCATTGCATGGTTATATTGAGAGAAACGGTTGATGTGCGGGGTGATGGGAATTGTGGCTTAGGTGTATTGCAGGAAGTTACTTGGCGAAGTGATTCGGATGAGTGGCGGTGGGTTCTGGGGGAGTGTTATGCCGTGGAGGTTTTTGGAAATCAAGAGTTGTATGCTTTGAGTTATTCATGCAGGCCGAGGATAGGGTGGAGAAAGTCACTGTCCGCTATCAAGCGGTATGCGGATGGTCCATGCGTGAGAAGCAAATTGGTTTAACAAGCTATAGAAATGGGTTACGCTTGTTGTAAAATGCATTCAACGTTAAAAGTGGTTAGTGACATTGAGTAA
Organism: Adenophora triphylla var. japonica; assembly: GCA_022495995.1. NCBI lineage: Eukaryota > Viridiplantae > Streptophyta > Magnoliopsida > Asterales > Campanulaceae > Adenophora > Adenophora triphylla. The sequence goes on along the minus strand of JAFEMH010006126.1, from coordinate 131,836 downwards.
CACATTGTCTTTGACCTTTCTTCCTCTACGAAAACCAACGCCACACAACCCAACATTACATTGATTTGGTATATGCTATGTCAACAAACGGTAATCATTACATTCACGTTGCCAGAGTTGGAAGGAAGCGATGTCCCATTGCCACCACTACTTAGTACAAATGGAATGAAGAACGTCATGAACATGCAACCGAATGGTTAGATTTTATCCAAGATTGATTAATAGAAGTACCCGAAACATCAAACTTATGTAATTGATATTAAATAATTTTATTTATGTTAAATATTATGATTTGTGGTGTTACATATCTTGTAGATAATTTAACTTAACTTTAAATTAAATTAACTTTTTTTAATGATGGGTTATACATTGTTACGTCTCCGTCTTAATAAACGAAAAAAAATGGATTTTTTAAAATAGTTCGGCGAGGTAGTGGCTGAAGTTTTATCAAATATTTCGGTCGCACTTGATCGAAACACTTAAAAGGTTCGAGTCGATGTCCAAGCCACAAATAAGTTTCTGTACCTAGGGCAAAAAAGTAACCAAATACTTTGGCATATTATTAGGCTACGTAGACATTGTTTTGTCATAAACGTTTCCAAAAAAAAAAAACTCTTATTATCACTTTCGGGCCGCAGTGGCCGAGACAAAAATTATGTTTTCGGTCAAGGCCGGCTACTGAACCTTTAGGAAATGGTTCCTGGTCAGTGCTGCCGCCGAATCTTTTGTTAAATGGGCAAAAAAAATTTAAATATTTTAGCCAATTATTTTGGTGACGTGCAAATAAATGTTTTTCAAGTGGAATCTTCTTTTCCAAAAAACACGCTTATTAGGACTTTCGGCTTATTTTAGGCTATTATTGGGATACATAACATTGTTTTTGAATATTACAATAAAAATACACTTAATATTTCAAACACCAACTACAAAACCAAAAATAATATAACATTGTTTTGGAAGAGTTTTTTTCAAATGACATAACACAAAAACTTGAGAGTTGTACAAGCATTTTATAACACCAAATACAAAACCAAAAATAATTGTTCATACATTGTTTCAGAAACATATTACAAAGACCAAAAAATACAAATCTATTGTCGTCTTCTAGGACCCTGAGAAGTTGATGTCCGTGCTGGAATTTGAGTTGCTGTCAGTGCTCTAAAGATAACGTCCATAGCCTCATGTGCACTAATCGACTGATCTCCATCTGTCCATCTCTCAGCAATAGGAATCATCACGTTCCAGACATTCATAATCATATCCCACGGATTAGGGGCAAGCTTAACTTCTGGTTGTCCTTACTGACAGCCGTGAGCCCGCTCGGTAATGGGGTTGCACAATAAGGTGGGAATATGCAAGCGTAGAGTACCGATGCGTGCGCAGGAAATGTGCTTATCAATCTTCCTCCCACGTGGCGGGGTCGATCACCTAGCTCCTTAACCTGAAATCAGAAACCACTGACTAGCCTGGATGTGTCTCAGGCTTAGACACTTGGGCGGCAGAGAGTAAGATTATGTTTGCGAGAGAGCTTTAAGAATGTATTGAGTAAATGGAATTGGGATAACGAAAATGGCAGCTTACCTTATCACCGTTGTAGTGGTAATGTATTTATAGTTGATGTAGGTGGTTTAATTGGCAGGGCTACATAAGCTCCGAGATTCTAGGGACGGTTACATGTAGTGTGAACGTGTCCCTGAACGGTCCCTGATTTGTAGGGAAGCAGTTATGGCCAGAGTAATTGCACGTGCGCACTGTTGCCGTTAGGTCGACGCTTGCTTTGGCGGGTCGAGGTCGACACTTGGATCTAAGTCGACTCGGCGACGGGTAGAGCCGGATCGTACCCGAAATATGACCGGGTCATAAGGTCGGACTAAGTTAGGTCGGGATCTAGTAGGTCGGACAATGAACTTAGTCGATCGATATATGAGATAGGCCTCGAGCCATGTGATAATTGAGCTAGCCCATAGAGAATATGGTGGAAATAATTGCTTGAGGACTGGCCTTTACTCGCTTGGCCCAGCTAGATACTTTTGGTATGTTCAGTGGCCCTCAACTTTCGAGTTGACTTTGTCGACTAGGAAGTTAAGAATACTTTTGATGAGGATTGTTGTGACTCGAAGGTCGCTACTTGTTCTGATGTTTTAGTCGACCAAGATGACGTGTCACAATCTGGATCATTGGCGACGAACGGCCGACCCGAAGGAGCGCCGCTTTTACGTAATCATTACTACCTTGACGTTTGAGAGTCCGCCTTGGAAAGCTACATTTCCGCATTCAATTTGGAAAACAAAACCTTTGAATTTTCCGTTTCATTTTCAATCTTGGAACATATAAATACCAAATTCCTTTCCCATTTAGAATTTTCGCTCTCTGTGAACTCTTACGTAACTCCGATAACGGCAACTGAGGCAGTGTTTACTTTAAATTCAGTTTCCGTCTCCCTCCGTTCTATTTTTCATTCAACTGCTGAGGTATTCTTCTTACCCTTTAGGGCTTAATTTCTGCAATTTCTTTGATTTCGCCATGGCTAGGACCTTTAGCAGGAACCGAGAGCTTGGTATGGCTCTTGTAGCGTCAACCATAGGGCTTATAAACACTTGAATGGGGTAGGGAGAGAGATAACAATGAAGGAGTGTTCCTCAATTTTGACCCGTTGGGGTTTGTGTTTAGGTGAGTTAGGGTTGCCTGTAGGAGAGGATTTAGGTGAATTGGAGACGAATGACCCAAGAGTTGTGTCCTTTGATCTGCTTCATGAACTACTCGACCATATAGCTGTTCTATGTTCCAAGGTTCCAACAAAACCCTCCTTCCTTAGGAATAGAATTGGATTTCCGAGGAATCTAGGTCACCCCTTAATATGTCTACTAGGTACCTTGAGACTTCATGTAGAACTGATTCCCCTGTTTCCCCTTCTTCTTGTACAGATATGGCGACTCAAGGAGAAGCTGATGTCTCGACCTCCTCAAGCCCACGTATAGTTAATGCTTTCGAGGCTTTTGTGGTGCACGGCGAGGAATGAAAGGGATATGTGCCCCTAAGGGCCACTCGGAGGGAAGCAAAATTTTCCCTCCCGAATATCTATGATCCACGACTTCGTGAGGTGGACGGGAGGAATTTGATGTTACCCTTTACAGCAAGAAGGGATTTCTTCGACCAATTTGAGTCGCACCTATAAAACGCATCCCACTAGGGTTTGCCTTCTATTATGGTCAATTCGTGGTGGCTGAGATTGCCCTTGGACCCTTTCATCAACGAATTCTTAGAGTGTGCCAACGCCCCTACCTCTCTAGAGTGGGTGCCAATACGTGTAGAGTCTTGGGTGTGCTTCGCAATGGTGTGCCGCTTCTTAGGGTACGAGCCTTTATGAGAGTATTTAGGGAGTTTTTCTTTGTGAAATTCGATAAGTCCCAAGGCATAAGCACTCCTTCAAACAACATTCCCTAGAATTGTTCATTAACTTGCCTAGTAAAGTTAGTGGCTAGAACTCTCATGTGGTTGTAGTGGAGAGTAGGTTAGGTTGGGAGTTCCCTTTACCAAGTGAGGACACCCAAGTGGTGAAGGATGAGAATCAGTGGGAACCTTATTGGCATGCTGACCTGCGTAAGAAGCTGGTAGAGTGGTCGCCGTAGACCCATCAGTTGGGAAGTTTTAGGAACCACCAAGAATAATTACATTCAAGCTGGTATGATGCTAGGGGATGATGACATTGTGCCACTGGTTCTTATAGTGAGGTGCTTAAGGTATCCAGACTGGGTGACTCATGCCTTGGGTAGGTTTGAGAAAAAGTGTTCACTCTGCCAGAAGACCCCCATGTATTGCAAAGATCATGGGGAGCATGTTGGTGGTAAGGATTTTACTCGCCCCTTCCTTGCCCATATGTGAAATTTTTATGATTGTTCCCCAGCTTGCTTGGCTCTTGTATTTAACTCTCTGCTCGCATCTTGTTGATTCTAATGTAGATCTCGTAGCATGTACATATTCAGCCTCTGTATAGAATCTGTTAGCTCGTAGTTATATTGCTCGTATGTAGAACTAGTAGCTCGTACATAGAACTTATCTTGGCATGTCGAGCTAACATTTTAATCCTCTTTGTTTTATGCAGTTCTAAGTCCTGCCCAAGAAGCTAACATGGGGCGAGCTATTGATGTGAGGAAGAGCAAAAGGAGCCATGGAGCTGCCAATGCTAGGGAGAGTAGAGAGACTGAGGGCGCCAAGAGGAACGAGTTGCTGAAACTAGTGGATCAAGATACCTCCAAGTATATTCCTGCTGAAGAGAATTTGGAAGAGCTGGATGAGGCCCAAGTGGAGGGAGATGTCCAAGGAGTGGAGGGAGAACAGGCTGCTGGGGTAGAGGGCTTAGAGCAGAGTGTGGAGCCGGAGAGGGAGGTCGTCCGGACCAGAACTCGAGCTCAGGCTCAAGCCAAAGCCAAATCCAATGCCGCCTCCAAGGCCAAGTCGCCTATTATTGATGTGGATGAGGAGGAGGAGGACGACAATGCTCCTTTGTGTAAGAAGATTAAGATAGGGAAAACCAAGGTGAGCTCGACAGTTGATCAGGTCAGCGCTAGTGAGCCAATTGAGGCTGAAGTCAGGAGTCCCCACTCCTCTCCCATCCATGTTTCATACGAAGAGTTGATTCAGGCTCGGGTTGCTGAGCTGAGTGAAGTAACTCCCTTGACTAGGATCAACAGCTTAGCTAGGGAGTATCCAGAGTTGGAGTACGGTCAGGTGATTGTTAGGAGGGGAGCTGACCAGGATCTGATCAGGGAGTATACCAACAAAACTCTGACTCCTGAAGCTTGCAGGGCTAGGGTCGGGCTAGCTTCCTCCGAGGTAACCCTTGTAACTTTTGCATTGTTGTACTTATTCTTCTTGCTTGTCTCTCTTCCTTACCTTACTTCTGCTCGATCTAACCTCTTGTCCTTACTCGTCATTTCGGTCTCTTGCCATGATTGACTTGGCCACTACTTACTGGAAAGGCTGAGGAGCGCGGAGAAGCTGGCTAAGACTATGCTGGCTCACAAAAATGAAGAGTTGACGAAGCTTGATGAAGAGAGAGCCAAGCTGAAGGAGGAGCTTGAAAAGTTGAAGGAGGCCCACTCTGACCTGGATTCTGCCTATGAGGCCCTGAAGCTGGTCAAAGAAGATGAGATGAAGCTCAAGGAGGATGCTTGGAAGAGGTTGGGAGAGGCTAACAAGGAGCTTGCCACTCTTAAGGAGGAGAAGAAGAAGATGGTCACGATCTCGACTTGGCGACCCAGCAATTGGAGGAGGTGCCCGTTACTTTGGCTAAGAAGCAGGAAGAACTTGACGCTACTCGACGTCAATGGGAGGTTGAGTTGCCAGAGGCCATCAAAGCTGCCAAGGATGAGGCTGTCAAGGCTTACAAGGACAGTGATGAGCTCCATAATCATATTACTAAGCAAGCTAGCTCATTCTGGGATGTAGGTCGAGCTCACATGGCTCGACGTATTGTGGTGGATCCTTCTTTCAAAATCTCTATTGAGCAGCTTGCCCAATGGGCCTCGGAGGATCCTTACAACTCTGCAGCTCGCCAGGGCCATAGCCTAGTGTAAGTACCCAAATCTGGCTTATGCCTTCCGGATAAGTTTCCCGGTAATTCCCCGGACTTTTCTAGAGTTCCGGAGCAATTCCGGAACTGTTCCAAACCTCCTAAGGGCTGAAGGGATTGCTCTAAATTAAAAGGGCACATTTTAATTGATTTAGGCATCCTTCTAGAATTGCCACCTTGCATGATTCTAGAAACATGCTGAGTCACACAGGATAATGCCGCACGGCTGCATTAGCCAAGAACCCCTAGCCGCACGGCCTCATTAGCCTTATCCAGACTGCCTATAAATAGAGCCCTCCTCTTCCCATTTTACATACGAAAAACACACACAATACACCATACTCAGCTCCAAAACTCTCCCAAAACACTGTTGCAAGATCAAGAGGTTGAAGAAAGCCAAGAAACCACCTCCCTCCTCCTTGAAGCCTCTAAAGTTGGTCCTTCCACCAAGCAAGACCCAAAGAAGAAGAGGTCACCACCATTGGTAACCTCTCACTCCCTTACCTTGCATTATACTTGCTCTATGTGATTTAATTGCTCATTGCATTCATATATTGTCATTATCTTGCTTGGGACTTGGCACTTATCATTAAAGATCCTATCTTTATCATATTCCCTCCCCCATTTGCATCCTTTGCATGAAATAAGCATCACTTGCTCTTAAAAATGTAATCTTTATATTCAAAGGTGCATCCTTTGCACCTAAAAATTCCTTTTTTTACATAAAAATATCATCTTTATGCATCCTTTGCTCATAAAAATGCAATCTTTATATTCAAAATGCATCCCTTGCACATAAAAATCATGTCTTTACCATAAAGGTGCATCCTTTGCATCTAAAACCCATTTTCATGCATCCTTTGCATCAAAGATCATCTTTTTATCATCAAATTAGCATCCTTTGCATATTAAATACTATTTTCCTCATAAAAATGCGTCCTTTGCATAAAAATTATGTCTTTATATAAAAATGCATCCTTTGCAAATCAAATGCATCCTTTGCAATCCAAAAATGTCATCTTTTCACTAAAAATGTCATTTTTACATGCATTTCCCCATGTCCCCATTAGCAACCTTTGGAACGGACCGGTATAAAGATCCTATCTTTACATCGTTCCTTCCATTAAAGGTGCCATAATCTATTTAGAAAGGAATAAACCTTGAACCCGATATCTCCAATTATCGCTTGAGACGAGCATGATAGCTCCAATATAAGCTCAATCGTCTCAAGGCGTAGGATTGATGGGCTAAGGTTACTCCTTTCCTAAAGAACCTCATTTTGGACTACAAAAGAGAGTCTTTCTCTCGATCACGCAAGTCCCAAGGTTAAAATAGCGATGATCACAAGTCCAAGATGAGGACGGGATCAAAATCCCGAATACATAAAATCCAAGGAATCCCGAGCGACAACCAACTAAATGGTTTGTACGTCCGGAAGACAACTTGGGACATTCCCCCCCTATTTTCAAACACATGCACATAAGAAAGCACGCAAGCAAGCACGATAAACGGAATCTAGGGAGACTTGCTACGGCAAGGCACCTTGGGTGAACGACGATCCGTTCTTCCCAAGGGGTAACTTAACCTCCGAACCCTAAATCTTTTTTTTTTCAAAGTTTTGAGGAAATCAAAATGGCGTGGCGACTCCGTTTTTCAAATTAAACCGGATGTTTTCAAACTCGCGTGAATCTGATCTAAAAAAACAAAAATTTAGAATTTGGGCACACATTCACAGTTTGGCGACTCCGCTGGGGACAGACCCAAAGGAGAAAAGCTTTCATTTTCAAAAATAAACGATACCCGGTATATAGGTGGAAACCACTAACCTTCCTGTATCGCTCCTTAACCCGGGGCTTGGGATAAACGGTGGTTTAACAATCCCACGTACCGGTATCACTTTTAGAAAAAAAAATAAAAGAAAGCTTCTTTCCTTTGAGCGGGTTAGACTCCCATCGCGGATTCCGTTTATCATGATGCTTTCTTTGCCTTGCATTGCATCATTTGCATCTTGGGAATTGTGCATTCTTTGAACAGGAAGCCTTCTCAAGGCTAAAAGGTGTCTAAAAAATTCGGGAAACAACCTGAAATAGCAAAGGAGTGGAACCTGAAAAATTGATCCATGCAGTCGTACGGCTCAATCCTCCTTGGATTCTGACTGGGCGGCCTCAGTGGCAATTCCACAGGAAAAATTGAGGTTAATACGGCGGCCTTGGCAGCTTGGGGCTACTCGGTTCCAAGGCCCGGCGGGGCTCCCGAAAAATTTACGTGCCTTATCTGTTGCATTTTCCCCATCCCGAAAATCATTCCTTTAAAACACATTTATGAAAATCTCTGTTTTAACTCAAAAAGGAACATATTTAGGAGACCGCACACTACGCGCACCTTATATATCTGTACACTTTGCATGCACGTCCCTTTAAACCGGGGTGGTTTTGGTGCGATCACGGACGGCCTTACGATGCTCCGGGCGCGCACGGAATCACCCCAAACTCCCATGGCGGCCGGTGTCGACCAATGCACTGTCCGTGTCACACGTTTCAAAAACCCGTGACTTTTGGTTGGTTTTTGGTCTAGTCCGTGTTATATAGCCCAATTGCATGTCCCCGTAAAGGTCAAGCCTTAGTCCATAATGGAAGTCAAGATCTTTTGATCAAGCGAAACTGCGAAATTCCGACAAGGAAAAATCGGTAGAATCTTGACTCAGACATTGACTTTGACCTTGACCCACACGGAATGCGTAAGAGTCGAGACCGAGTCCTTGCCAAGAAAATCCAAATGATCTTTCGCTCAAGCGAAGCTACGCCAAAATTCCGACAAGGAAAAATTGGCAAGATCTTAACCTGGCATTGACTTCGATTTTGACTCACGCACGGCGTATGCAATGAAGTTCAATGTGACCTTTGTGTCATCCAGCTTTTACCGCCCGACCCATGCCTATTATCTTCTCGGACATTACCGAAAAGTCAAAACGTCAATCGCGCAAGCTAATTTCTGCCAAAATTCCGTTAAGGCTGAAAGACGAGACTTTCCCGGTATTGCCTTGACTATAATTCGCATCGCTCGTGCGTTAAAAGTTCCTATGACCCGCTAGACCCGTTAGGAGCGTTCTTCTCTCGGTCGGTGGGATCCGCGTGCCTATAGGACCCTCGCTCGGGTGTCCACCACAGGGAGGTCGAAATACGGGTGGAATACGAGGGGCTTATAGACGTAGTGACGGAACCCATGATCCGGGATCTAGAGTAGTTGCGAAAAAGAAGGGCGAGAACCCCTTTTCCAACCAAATAGAAATTAATAAAAGACACTATTTTAAGTAAGCTTGGAAGATTCTTAATTTGCATATTGCTTGAGCCTTGACTAAACACCTACCCCGAGTCTAAACCTCTCTTATCCCTTTCCTTGTGAGAAAGAAGTGAGTGAGAGCACCGGTACGACGGTTTGTCGGCATAAAGATCTCAAGTAACCCATTAAAGTCTTCAAGTCTTAGCTTTCCGGTGTCAAAATGGCCAACATGGTAATCAACAATGGTAATGACCAAGCGATCGGAGAGGCCATTCCGGTTCAACCCAGGCCCCACATACGGTATGATGTATGTGATTGTGAAGCATGCGGAATATGAGTATCAAGAATGGATTAATGAAGACGCTCCTTCAAGGAAGAAGAAGAAGAGGAAGTCCATGTAGCGAGAAATTAAAGGAAAGGTATGAAGCGGGGACAAGAGCGTGGGAACCTTAGGAGAACCTTCGAGGCAAGTTTGACTACTACGTCGGTTATGCCAAGGAGCCCGCCAAGGAACCCGTCATTCAAAGCACGGTCCGGCTGACATCCACTGTGATCGGTGACCCTCTTGAAGCGAGAGAATTCCGAATTCGTTGCCATCATAAAGTTCAATGAGAAGCTAGCGAGATCTAGAAGCGAGAATACGAGAAAACCTATAGAATACGTGGCCAATCAAGGAAGAATCAAGATCTCTTACGAAGAAGACTTCATCGGCATTATCCAAGCCAACCCTCACGTTGGCTATGCGGACAAAGGTCGTAGTGTCAAAGATTGGTAAAGAGAAAATGAGTTATCGGCGGTGTATTGATAAGATGAGCCGAGACTCTTGGTCCAATGAGTCCGGTTGTCACGGACGAGCTCGCTAGAGATTGCATCAAGCTACTCTAGCTCCTCTCACCATCTTTCCACGGTACCGGCCTGTCAATGATTTCCGACAAGTTTTGATCGGTTTGAAGTCTCCAACTTTACGAAGAATGCGACAAGGCTGCTACTCCCAGGGCAACGCGGGGAAAGAGTAAACCCCGGTCCAACCCGCGTCAAACACTTCGAGTCAATAAGTAGTGTAGGGTCCAAAGTCGGTAGGGTCAAGAGTCGGTTTGAGTCGGGAATCTTTGAATTCCGAGTCCTACGAGTCATCCGAAGGCCTCACGCTGAGGATTATGAACATGTAATCAATGTCATCTTTCCCTTTGCTTTGAATGAAATGACGGATCTTTACGAGTATCCTCTTATTGCCAACTTAACAAATGATAAATTAACTCAAAACTTAACAACGAGTTAATAATGAATCATTTGAACAAGATGCAAACACACTAAACGAACAATACATTAAAGAAATCTTTAAGCGGGTTACGAAAAAGAGGAAAACCGGGCCCAAGCCGAGGAGGTTTTGACAAGTGTTAACTTGGGTGCTTGTCGAGGAACCTAAAGAGACACGAGATTGGAAGCTTCTTCCGGGGGTTGAAAGGGATAGGCGGTTAATCTGCTCGAGAGAATACATGGACGTCTTTGCGTGGTCGTACAAGGATATGCCGGGGCTAGGCAGTTCAATAGTAGAGCACGAGAATCCCTCTAGCACCGGATGCTAAGCCGGTAAAGCGAAATTGAGGAAGATCAAGCGAGAATGGTCTCTACGAGGTCAAAGAAGAAATTGAGAAGCTCTGCGGGTAGGATTCATCGAGTCATCGAATATCCGACATGGTTGTCCAATATTGTGACCGTAACCAAGGCCAATGGGAAGGTCTTATTTCTTTGTGTAGATTTCAGGGATACGAACAAGGCCGGCCCAAAGACGATTACCCCTTGCCAAACATAGAGCATCTGGTGGACTCCTTTGCCAACTACGAAGTCAAATCCTTCGTTGACGGCTTTGCGAGGCTACAACCCAGATCAAGATGGCCGAAGAAGACCAAGAAAAGACGGCCTTCACCACACCGTGGGGAACTTGCTTGCTATACGGTAATGCCATTTGGGCTCAAGAATGCCGGGGCTACTTATCGAGAGGCAGCGACCGCGCTTTTTCATGACATGATCCACAAGGAGATTGAGGTCTACGTAGACGACATGATAATCCACTCCAAAGGCGAGGATGGGCGGCACTTTGTTGACTGCGAAAGTTCTTCGAGAGGCTAAGACAACATTCCATGAGACTAAACCTGCTAAATGCACCTTCGGAGTGACAAGGGAAAAGTGCTTGGGTATATGGTCACGGAGCGAGGTATCGAAGTCGACCCCAGAAAGATCAAAGCCATTATGGACATGAGGCCACCTCAAACCCGGACGGAAGTCAAAAGCTTTATGGGCAAGCTGCGGTACATCGGCCGTTTCGTCAACAGGTTGACCACTATGTGCGAGCCCATCTTCAAGCTCATGAAGAAGAATGTAGATCTGACGAGTGGACCGAAGAATGCCAGGATGCCTTTGACCGGATCAAGGCATACTTAGTACATCCTCCGGTGCTATGCCCCCGCATAGACAGAAACCTCTTACGCTCTATCTCACTGTCGATACGGCGGTTGGGGCTATGCTTGCTCGGGAGAAGAAAGACTCTCGGGTAGAAAATGCCATTTACTTTGTCGGTAGGAAGCTACGGGGAAGTGAGCTCAATTACTCGGCATGTGAAAAGACTTGTGCGGGACTAGTGCAGGTAGTCGGTAAGGCTGAAGCATTATATGCAAGCCCACCACTGTGAACTTGGTCTCAAAAATGGACCCCATCAAGTACATCTTCGATAAACCTTCCCTTTCGATGCGTCTAGCAAAGTGGTCCTTCTTCTTAGCGAGTACGACATCAACTATGTGACTAGAAAGGCCATCGAGGGTCAAGCATTGTCGAGACCATCGGCGAACTTCCCGATAATGAGGACCGTGGGCACGAACCCCAATTCCCGAGATGAAGGGATCTTCGTAGTTGAGCACGAGAACCGATGGCGGCTATTCTTTGATGGGTTTGCTAACAAAGAGGAAATGGCGTAGGGATGCTACTTGGTCGATCCGAAAGATGAGCATACACCCATAGCCCTTAAGTTGAACTTCCTGCCACGAACAATGTTGCCGAGTCTGGCTTTGCATTCTTGGTTTAGAAGCTGCCCTAGAAAGGAATGTCAAGGAGCTTGAAGTTTATGGAGACTCGGCCACGATCATCAACCGGGTCTCCAACAAATGGAAGGCTTGTGGACCACTAATCTTCGGCGGTATCATGCCTATATGGAAGAGTTATTTGGACCGGTTCGGAGAAGTGACTTTCCACTACTTGCCAAGGGAAAAGAATAGATTCGCGAGATGCCCTAGCTACTCTAGCCTCCTTGGTAGAGATCCCCGAGGGAAAAGCCATAAAACCCTTGAGTGGGTAGAAGAGAAGCCCCGGCCTTTGTTGTGAAGTAGACTTGGGACTGAGCCTATCAAGGAACCTGGTACAATCAAATTTACCGGTTCCTCAAAGATGGAGAGTCGGCTTTCGAGAGACGAAGAAGGTAGACCGAAAGAAGGTGTCAAAGCCAAGAGCTTGCAAGCCACGAAAAGGTTGGCCTCCCATTATGTCATTTTAGGAGGCAGCACTGTACAAGAAACGGTACCAAGGACCACTCCTCTTGTGCGTCACTCAAGAAAGGGCCAAAGAGTTGATGGTGAAGTCCACAATGGTCCTGCGGTCCTCATATGAATGCTAGAGCCCTAATGCAAGTGATCCTCGAGAATGGGTTACTCTTTTGGATTTCCATGGAGGCAGTGTGTCCGGCATGTCCGAGCGTGCGACAAATGCCAACGGTTTGCCAACCTGAACCATCTCCCGCCTCATGACACATGTCTTGCATGACGACTCCTTGGCCGTTTGCAACTTGGGGTATTGACGTAATAGGGAAGATAACCCGGCGAGGAAGCAATGGGCATGAATTTGTGTTAGTAGCCATCGACTACTTCACCAAGTGGGTAGAGGCCAAGTCCTACAAGAGTCCTCACTTCCAAGAAGGTGGCCCGGTTTATCAAGGAAAACATAATGTGTAGATATGGGGTGCCCAATGATGAGATCATTTACGATAATGGGTCGCACTTTGAAGGAGGCTGCGATAGGTTCTTGTCGGTTCGAATCACTCGCCACAAGTCATCCCATCTGAGACCTCGAACTAACGGAGCCGTGGAAGGCTGCTAATAAGACGCTCGAACGGATCATCCGGAAAATGGCCACCGTGGTCGTGGCAGCCCAAAAAGCTGCACCTAGCACTGCGGGGCTACGGGACGTCTGTCGAGAACGGCTACGGGAGAAACTCCTTTTGCCCTAACTTACGGGATGGAAGCGGTGTTACCGGTGGAGTTGGAAATCCCGTCATTAAGGGTCCTCTGGAAAACGGTGTCAACGAAGTAGAATGGCTACGTAGCCGGCATGATGAGTTGGCCTGCTCGATGAAAGAAGGCTAAAGGCCATGGAACACACCCGAGCCTACCGGAGGCGAATGGCGAGCATTCGACAAAAGGTCAAGGCCGGGGACATCAAAGAGGGTGACTTAGTATTGAAAGTGAAGCCCCTACCGGAGACAACCCCACAGGAAAATGGGAACCCGTTTGGATCGGCCCGTATGTGGTGCGGAGAAGATACTATCGGGAGGAGCCATGAAACTTGCGGACACTGGACGGACAATCCCTTTGTCCACCCGGTCAGCGGTGATAAGCTCAGAAGGTACTATGTCTAAAAAAAAAATAAAAAAAAAAAAAAAAAAAAAAAAAAAAAAAAATCTTAGTGCAAAAAGAGTAATACCCGGCTAAGTGAAAACCCAAAAAGGGCGGTCTAGGCAAAAAACGGGGTTGCACATAAAAAAAAAAATCTTAGTGCAAAAAGAGTAATGCCCGGCTAATTTGAAAACCCAAAAAGGGCGGTCTAGGCAAAAAACGAGTTTGCACATAAAAAAAAAAAGAAAGTTCACGAGAATGAACTACGAAGACTGAGCCCCTTAGTCTTTCTTGTAAAAGGGGCAAGTAGGCAGCCATTTATGGTTCGGTCTAAACAATAAAAAGGGCGATTAAGTTTCCATGAAATGCGTCCTAAACAATAATAAAGGATATTCAAGTTTTCATAAAATGGGTCCTACTCAATAAGACATCTGAAATTTCCATGAAATTATGTCTTGATTAATTTCTAAGATAATATCTCTTGTTCATTACAAGTTAAAAACTTCTTGATGAGTTCAAGCACGGTCTACTCTTGACTCTGCTAACCTGCTACAAAGATCTAAAATACAATAAAATGCCTAATAAAACTCTTTTGTGTTTGCAAAAATGGCAATAAGGGAATCCTAAGAAAAGATCTGTCAGTCGTCATTCGCTGAGTCTTCTTTGGTCTTCTTCCCTTTACCTCGACCCCGTCGAGTTTTCTTTCTCTTCTTCTCCAAGATATCAGTCTCCCTCATCCCGATCTCCGATATCCTCGCTGGAGCCTCCATCAAACCGGTGTCAATAAGTGCCCTCTCAACACGGGCACGAGTCACTTCCTCCCTGCGAGCCTCGGTCGAGGAGCGACTTCAAAGCCTCTTGTACCGAGCTTCCATATCTTTGATAAGGTCACCCGGTGGTTATGGTGACTCGCCTTAGCTCAGTCTCCCTCGAGTCCTACTCGAGTCGCGGTCGGCTCAGTAAAGCTGACGTCTCTCTCCCAAGATGACTGAGTCGCTCCCGTCTCTCTCTCGTACCAATCCAGTAGACAGGTGGTCAATATGGTACTCTTCCTGCTCCTAAAGATAGCCACGGGTGGGAAAGCGGTGTATGTCCAAGCCCTCGAGAAGAATGAGAAGCGCTTTGGATCCCTCATAGCTAATGGCACCACCTCCATGGTACGGATGTCCTCCCAATCGTCCAACGGCTCTGTAAGGCCAGAACTGCACTGGATACCAAGCGGGGTATGTAGAAGGATGACCCGGCGAGAACCCTGGAACCCTCACTATATAGGACTCTGAAATATCCTCCTGAGTGCGCAACCTCCGGTGAGGTACCCGCGACGAATGTACGAAGTGGATAGCCTAGCCATCATCGGCTCCCAATCATCTTGGCCTGCTTTGCCTAGGCAAACCTCTCAGAAATCACCCAAGGGCATGAGTCGGCAAAGCCCCTGGCAAAGCCCCGAGCCTCTCCTGCAGCCATAAAGTCAGCACAGCCGGACTTCCAGACCTCATGAAACGTTCTCCTCTAGCCATCCTATCAATGCCATGCAGGGTCTCACCCAGAACCAATGGGACAGTATCCTTCCCAGCCCTGCAATCTCTGACCATGTCCAAGAGACCACCATGACAGATCCCCACGGACTCAGCAGTGAACAGCGAAGAGAATATGCAGAGGATAAAGGCATCCATAGCCACCATGGTCGTAGCCATATCCGGAGACCCAAACCTGCCCGGGATATCAGAAAGGTCAATCCTGTCCGGAGAAATCATCATCTCCTCAGCCTCTCCCAGAGAAATCTGCAGAAAAGATGCAAGCTTTGCCGCCACCGGCACATCTTCGATCAGGGGAATCGATATAGCCTCAATTTCTGGACCCCCAATCAAGGCTCGGAAGTCTTCATGCGTTGGGACAATCTCGTTGTAAGAAAAGCAGTAACGTGTCTCCGGACGTCCCAAAACCTTGCTGTTGCTCTCAAAAGGTCCCAATCGGGCGGGAGATCCTTCAAATGCCATAAAGACTTGATCTTGAATGAAGAATCAAACAACCCCTTGTGAGATTGAAAGTTGTATCTCACCCAAGACTGAAGATCGGACAGAAAACGGTCTCTCTTCCCCCTTTGCAATCTGACGGGCTTCTCCATTCCAAAATGATCAAAGATGGTGTCTTTAGGTCCAATATGTGCTCTGGGAACAGTTGGGATAAGTCTAGGTTGAAAATGAAATGAAATGGCCAAGCCTTGATTTTATTCTAAAAATAACCAGTCCAGACAAAACTGTGAGCCGCACGGCTTCATTTGCTCCAGAGACCAGACCGCACGACCTCATTTGCCTGATGTGGAAAGCAAATCTGCAGCAACCAAGTTGCTGCCCAAAGTGAGTTTTCACCCCACTTTTTCAACCAAAACCTGTACAAAAGCATGTCCAAAGACCATCCAAGCAGTTATATATCATTATATATCATTTTAGCCCAGTTTCAGCCCCAATTCCAAGCAAAAAACTGCCCCGAGGCTCAAGTAATATGCAAATTAATAAAGCATAAAATAGAAAAGTAAATAAAACAGTAGTACATTGTTTTCGCCCCATCGGCGCCCAAATAAAGCAAAAAATAAACAAAATGTGCATAAAACTTGTTCATTGTTTGTTTTTTTCCTAAATCAATTCTAGAGACCTCCTAGGCCTCCGATCCTTCCTCTTCATCGCTACTCAGCTCATAGACGCTAGCCTCCCTCATCAAGTCCTCCGTGTCACTCACATCAGATAGATGGACATTCTCGTGCTCGTACTCAGCCAGCTGCTCCAGGATGCCAGCATTGGGTCCTTGCCCCCGAGGAATGGCACTAGAGGAGTACTCTAAGGCTGAAGAGGTGGATGCCGTGCTCCCGACGTGCCTTCTTTTGTGCACGGGCTCCTGTACGTTTGCTGCCGCCTTTGAAGCGCAGGCCAGCTTCCTCAGAAGGGACCGGCACACGTCATTCCAGCCCCTATTCTGCCTGACTAAGCCGTCATAAGTGCGAGCTGGAACCTGAGAGAAAGAGAAGAAAATCTCAGAAAATCTTAAAATTGCAAAAAAGAAAATCTGAAAAAGGGAAAAGACCCTAAAAGTGTACTTACAGTGCTGTCCGGCGGCAGAGTATACTGGAGCTCCCTAGTGTCGGGGACAGGTATCCTAAACCTCCTCGGTACCCCATTAACTACATAAGAAAGATGAGCAGGAGGCATCGGCGGGTCAGAAGGCTCGGCCTCCCCATATCCCTGAGTGACAGCTAGCTTCACTAGCTTCTGTGGCGTCCTCAGTCGCTGCTCCACAAACACAGCATATGGGGTATCCAGATCAAAATACTCCTCAGCGGCCACGCCTGCCTGATATCTCGCTATATCGTCCGCCGACCAATCCCGGGGCTGCAGCATCCGTGCTGGAGGATCATGAGGGGTAATGGAATCCAGTGGAGGGATATGGCCATGCTGCCTGGAAAACCGGTCCCCCAGATAGATGACATCACATGTCAGCCCGGTCAACCACCGCCTCTGCCTCGTCACCTCCACGGCCTCTCCTAGCAGAATCTCTGGGTACCTCCCCCAAGGATAAAAATCCACTCCGTCGTGCCCATCCCTGTTGATAACTAGCCTAACCATCTTGTAGTCAAAGGTGATCCGGGTCTTCCCGGTGAACTTATCCCTTGCATCTCCCCTCCAGCGGACCATAGCGGGAAAGATGGTAGCATCGCTCTGTTGGTTCCACGGAAAGAACCTGATCACCTCGCAGAACCAGACCTGCATGTTCAAAACATCAAAAAGGGTCATTTTCTCTCATGAAAGTCTCAAAGACAGAAAGTAAAAAGAGATAAAAGAAAATGAGACTACCTCAAGAGCAAAAGAGAAGCAGTCCATGGAGGCAGCCTTGTTCCGGCTGTACAGATCCAGGGAGAAGTAAAGCTCCGCCAACCCGGCCTCGCCCCAAGAGACCGTCCCAATCCCATCTACATCCTCCAGAGAGTCGAGGAGGCAAGTCATAGCCAGAGTCCTGCACTGGCAAAGATGGTGACTGACAGCATCAACCACACAAAGGCTCTAGCAAGCTGGTGGGCAGTCACCTCATTAGCAGCAAATTCCTGCATACAGTTCTGGACTGCCACCTCGACGTTCCTCGTCTCCATCCCGAGCCCCTTAGGAATAAGCTCAAATCCAACCAAAGCTCTAAACTCCTCCGCTGTAATATGGTTCCTCCAAGTCACGGGCCTCCCGATGAACTGCAGGCCGGTGATAGCAGTAAAATCTACAGGTGTCACCGTCAGCTCCCCCCAACTAAGATGAAAGCTGTGGGTGGTGTCCTACCAAAACTTCGAGAGGGCCTGGATCAAGCCCTTGCTCTTCGAGGTAATGTGAATACCTCTGCCAATAGCCTCAATAAATAAGTCCAGGCCAGTAGGCCCTCGCTGCATTTGCTTAGGGTTCGCCCCATCCTTCTCAAAATCAGGCATCCTCTGCCACAGCCTCACTGCAATCTCGGAAGGCCCCCTAGACTTGTTCTCCTATAGACAAGCACAGCAAAAGAAACGCATCAGTCCTTCACCTCATTCAAAAGCATGCATATATTCAAAAGTGCACATGTTTTCAAAAAGAAAAGCATTCATAAAATTTTTCTAGCATCCTTTGCATGAAAAACGTGTCTTTCATCACTTGAAACACATCGTGTCAAGGTAGAAATGATCACAAAGCTTGGATTGGTCCCCCATCCCCTTGTGTCAACCTATGTAAAGTCCTCTGAGTCTCTTATTGTCGAGTTCGAGTCTCTAGAGTCGTCCGATGGCCTTACGCCTGAAGACTATGAGGTTGTAGCAAATGCTGTATTCCCTTTTGTTCTTAATGAGATGATGGACCTTTCTGAGTATCCCCTGATTGCCACTTTAACTGATGATAAATTAACTAATAACCTAAAAATAGTTAATAATGATTCACTAGATAAAGAAGAAGAAACATTAAATGAACAATATATTAAAGAAATCTTTAAGCATGTTGTTCAGAAAGAGGAAAATCGAGCCCAAGCTGCCGAAGAGGTTTTGACATATATGAATCTGGGAACTGCGGAAGAGCCTAAAGAGACGCAGAATGGTAGCTTCTTCAAAGGAATTGAAAAGGACACTCTGATTGAGCTACTGAGAGAATTCGTGGATGTGTTTGCATGGTCTTATAAGGATATGCCTGGCCTCGACCCTTCCATAGTTGAACACCGGATACCGCTCGACCCGGAAGTCAAGCCAGTAAAACAGAAGCTGAGGAGAATTAAGCCCGAATGGTCTCTACAAGTGAAAGAGGAGATAGAAAAGATGCTCAAAGCAGGATTTATCAGGGTCATTGAATATCCGACATGGCTTTCCAACATATTAACGGTGACCAAGGCCAATGGGAAGATCCGATGTTTTGTGGCCTTCAGAGATTTGAACAATGCTAGTCCAAAGGATGATTTTTCCCTACCAAATATTGACATGCTGGTGGATACCACGACCAATTATGAGGTTAAATCCTTCGTCGATGGTTTTGCCGGCTACAACCAGATCAAAATGGCAGAAGAGGACCAAGCCAAGACAGCTTTCACAACCCCATAGGGAACGTACTACTACACGGTTATGCCGTTCGGACTGAAGAACGCCGGGGCTACTTACCAGAGGGCAGCTACAGCCTTGTTCCATGACATGATACACAAAGAAATTGAGGTCTATGTGGATGATATGATAATACATTCCAAAGGATCAGATGGCCAACACTTCGTTGATCTAAGAAAATTTTTCAGCCGCCTCCGAGACCACAGCATGAGACTGAATCCAGCCAAATGCACCTTCGGCGTTAGACGGGGCAAGGTGCTAGGGTATATGGTGATGGAACGGGGAATTGAAGCAGACCCCCAGAAAATCAAGGCCATAGTAGAAATGAAACCACCTCGGACACAGACAGAAGTAAAATCCTTCATGGGAAGACTGCAGTACATAAGCCGTTTTGTAAATCAGCTGACCTCGATCTGCGAGCCAATCTTTAAATTGATGAAGAAAAATGCCTATACGGAATGGACTCCAGAATGCCAGTTCGCTTTTGAAAAGATCAAGGCGTATCTTGTGAATCCCCCGATCCTTTGCCCGCCACATCGGCAAAAGCCACTATTGCTATATCTAACTGATACGGATACAACAATTGGGGCTATGTTAGATCAAGAGAAGAAAGATTACAAGGTTGAAAATGCCATCTACTTCGTGAGCGTAAAGCTTCAAGGAGTGAACTCAATTATTACGCTTGTGAAAAGACTTGTGCGGGCACAGTGGTCTGGGTAGTGGGAAAGTTGAAGCATTACATGCAGTCTCACCCGATACATCTGGTCTCAAAGTTGGACCCCATCAAATATTTGTTTGACAAACCCTCCATCTCCATGAGGTTGGCAAAGTGGTCGTTCTTTGTGGCTGAATACGACATCACTTACATGATGAGAAAATCCATGAAAGGGCGAATAATGGCAGAACAGCTGGCCGACTTCCCAAGTGATGAATCCCGAGGACCTGAACCTCAATTCCCTGATGACGGAATCTTTGCTCTAGAAGGAGAAAATCGTTGGCAGCTCTTCTTTGACGGGGCGTCAAACAAAAGGGGAAATGGAATAGGAATGCTTCTGGTCGATCCTACCGACGAGCATACCCCCATAGCAATAAAATTGAACTTCGAGGTTACCAACAACGCTGCTGAATATGAAGCTTGCATAGCCGGATTGGAGGCCGCACTTGAAAGAAACATCAAATAATTGGAAGTGTATGGTGACTCTGCCCTCATCATCAACCAGGTCTCTAACAAATGGAAGACAGTGGACCCAGGTCTGCAGAAATATCACACCTATATGGAAGAGCTAGCGACTCAGTTCAAGGAAATTAGCTTTCATTACTTGCCCAGAGATCGCAACAGGTTCGCAGATGCCCTGGCAACACTAGCCTCTCTCGTTGAAATACCTGAAGGAAAGTCTGTCAAACCATTCAGAGTTGGGAGAAGAGAAAACCCAGCTTATTGCTTTGAGATCGAAGTGGAGGCCGAACTGGCCAATGATCCCTAGTATACCCAGATTTATCAGTACTTGAAGAACGGTGAAGCCTCTTTCAAAAATGAAGACGGGGAATATAAAGAAGGAATCAAAGTGAAAAGTCTCTCATCCCTGAAACGACTAGCCTCTCACTATGTTCTTTTTGGGAAGTATGATGTACAAGAAGCGTTATCAAGGCCCCCTCCTGCGGTGTATCAGCAAACAGAAAGCTACTGAACTCTTGAAAGAAATACATGGTGGTACCTATGGCCCCCACATGAATGCTCGGGCTTTAATGCAAATCATACTAAGAATGGGGTATTTTTGGATCTCCATAGAAACTGACTGCATCCAGTTCGTCAGAAGCTGCGACAAATGCCAGCGGTACTCAAACCTCAACCACTTGCCTCCACACGGTCTCTACTGCATGACAACTCCTTGGCCTTTCGTCACTTGGGGAATTGATGTCATAGGCAAAATCACACCATCAGGCAGCAACGGCCACGAATTTGTTCTGGTAGCAGTAGACTATTTCACCAAATGGGTTGAAGCTAAATCCTACAAAGTCCTTAACTCGAAAAAAGTAGCCCTCTTCATCAAAGAGAACATCATATGCAGATATGGGTTGCCAGCCGAAATTATCTCAGACAATGGATCCCAATTTGAAGGGGAATGCGACATGCTGCTAGCAGAATTCAGAATAACCCCTCACAAGTCATCTCCCTATAGGCCCCAAACTAACGGAGCTGTCGAAGTAGCAAACAAGACCCTGGAAAACATCATTCGGAAAATGGTTGTCCGAGGCAGAGATTGGCCTGACAAGCTTCACCTTGCTCTCTGGGGATACAGAACATCCGTCAGAACTGCAACCGGGGAAACACCGTTTGCTCTCACCTACGGAATGGAAGCCGTGCTCCCAGTCGAGCTAGAGATTCCTTCACTCCGTGTGCTACTAGAAAGTCAGATCAACGAAGTCGAATGGCTCCAGAGTCGCCATGATGAATTGGCCCTGCTGGACGAACGTCGATTAAGAGCCATGGAACATATCCGAGCTTATCAAGGAAGGATGGCCAGAGCCTTTGACAAGAAAGTAAAACGCCGGGACATCAGGGAAGGTGACCTCGTTTTGAAAGAGAAGCCTCCAGCCCGCATTAACCCGCTTGGCAAATGGGAGCCTGTCTGGGTCGGACCTTACGTTGTTCAGAAAATCTTCTCCGGAGGAGCCATGCAACTTGCAGACCTCGACGGGAATCCTTTTGTACACCCAGTAAACGGCGACAAGCTCCGCAGATACTACGCATAAACACTGAGTCATCCCCTAATGAAAGTGAGTAATACCCAACTAGGTTGAAAACCCGAAAGGGCGGCCTAGGTAAAAGACAGGGTTGCACTAAAAAAAAATCCAACAATTAACTGAGTCGAAATATGGAGACCTGAGCCCCTTAGTCCAAGGGAAATGTAGGCAACCGGCAACGGTTCGGTCTAAAACATAAAACAAAACCACATTTTTTCACACCACAGTGGCGTATTGAAAAACTCTAAAGCAATTCGCATATTCATTACAATTAAAAGCTTTTTGATGAGTCTAAGCTCGGTTCACTCTTACAACTTACAACCTGCTAAAAGAAACTAAAATACCTAACAAATTAATGTGCCTGCTATGACAAGCAGGGGATACTCGGAAACCTCAAATCACTCCAAGCTGCTCGTACTAGCATCTCCTCTCTTCTCTCCTCCTCTTCGAGTCCTCTTCCTCTGCACAGGAAGAATGTCGGTCCTCCTCCTACCAAGCTCTGGTACAAGGGCGGGATCCGTCAAACCAGCGTCTGTCAAGGCCCTAGTCACCCTAGTCTCATCTCTCATCTCCTGTACTCGAGCCGGCAACATGGGAATCCTCCCCTTCTGTCTCCTAACATAAGCCTCGTAGTCCGCCACAACATCCCCACTCTTATCGTGAGGATTGGCCCTCGCCTCGGCCCTTCTCATCTCCGAAACTGTCATGTCTTCCAAACCAATAATGGCCTCACGCCTCCTTAAAATAGCCACTTATGTCTCCCCCAGATGTCTCTCATACCAATCCAAGTACAAGGTGGTCAGAAACACGTGCCCTGGACGCCTGAGAATAACCCTGGGAGGAAAGATGTCATACCTCCATGCTCGGGAAAGGAACGAGAACACGGAAGGATCATCCATCGAAACAGAAGCCACCACCCTGGTAGCTATGTCCTCAAAGCCCTCTAAAGGAGTCTGCTCCAAGCCAAACTGCCTAAGAACCAGAGCTGGAATATAAGAAATGGACTGAGAAAGCCCCGGAAGCATGACCACATAAGACCCGTCCTGAAGCACTCTCCGAGTCTCTACCCGCCAATGCGGCACCAACCACCTGATATCCTCAGTACGACGACAAGCCATCCAGTGCTCCCATAAGCCCTGATCATCAAAATCCACAGTAACTCCCCTCTTGGCAAAAGTCCAAGGCATGACCGCATGAGAAATTTCACGAAGGACTCCCAAACGCTCCATCAGCCACATGGTCAACAAAAAGGGGCTTCCCCTGTGCATATACCGTCTCCTGGTAGCCAACCGGTCGAGAGCATGAAGGGTCTCCCCCAAGATCAATGGCACAACATCCCGGCCCAAACGACAGTGGACAACCACGTCCAACAAAGCTCGGTGGCAAATCCCGAAAGAGTAAACCATGAATAAAGTCCCAAACATGCAAAGTGCAAAAGCATCCCAATATGCCTCATCAACCAAGCCTAAACTCCTAAACCTATCTGGGAGACCAGAATGTCGAAATGATCGGAGCCACGAATCATACCTTGTGCTTCCTCCGGGGAAAGACGAAGAAGGTTGCACAACTTATGAACAAAGGTAGCTCCTCCGGGCAAGGGGACCGCAATGTCTTCCACCTCGGGACCACCAAGCAAAGCTCGATATTCTTCAACGGTCGGGACCACCTCATTGTAGGAAAAACAAAAGACATGTCTTCTTGTATCCCAAAATGAAGCGGAGGCCCTCAAAAGATCATAATCCGAAATCAACTCCTTGAGGGACCACAAGCATCTTACCTTGTACCTCTCTTAAAAAAATGACCTCTTCTCATGCATGATCTCCTGAGACCACTCTTTGAACTTGTTGAAGAAGGACATTTGAGATTCTTGGGACAATTTTGATGGATTTTTCATGCTCACAAAATTCTCCATAGATTTTCTCTCTTCCTCTTCGAAATTACAGACTGAACAGGCAGTTGAAGAGAATGTTTGAATTAAAAGAGGAGGGGAAAACCAGATCCAAAGCAAAAATTAAATGACAGTGTCAGGCCTCATCCTTATCCGCGCGAACAGAAATGAGCCCCTCACCCTAGCCCGCGCGGACAAGAATGATCCCCACCAGAAAAAAATCTGCAGCAGTTTCAACTGCTGCACCGCAGAGGAATATTTCATCTCAGCCGCTCAAAACCTGCACAAAACCTGCCCAGAACCATTCATATACTAAACATCCACATCCTTGCCACAAAACCGGGCTCGTGCAACATCGCATCCATATGCATGATAAATAAAAAAAATGATAGTAACAATAATCCTAGGTTATTACATTCCAAAAAAAAAGAGAAGGGAGAAAGTGTGCATGAAACCTAAAGTATATCTGTCCAAACAGGCACAAACCCAAAATCAATCATCGGAACCACCAGAAGTTGTCGCCTTGCCTCGGGCCCTCTTGCGACTCGCGTTTGTCCCCTCCGCAGTCATGACCGCCTCAGGCTCTGGATCATCATCTTCATCCCTAGAAAGAGTCTCGTTCGGATCAGTCGGTACACCATGATAGGGTAGGCCGAGATCCGCAAAGAAATCATATCCAAACGCAAACGCATCGGATCCTCAGCCCTGCGAAGATGACCCCCTGGTGCCAAACGTGCCCTGGACCATGCAAATCTCCAAGAATGACGTGGTCTGAAGGCAACTCCCTGCTGGAATCCTTAAAAAGAGAAATGGGAATATCCGTGGAATGCTCGGAAGGAGTAGGCTCTCTGGATGGCGTATGAGAGGGATCTTGCTCTGCAGGCGCTGACTGTGCCCGTCTTTCTCTACCCCGAGCGGCCCCACGGGTGACGAGCCACCTGATGAATCTCTTGGCCCCAATGACCTGGAGCATCAGCTTGTCAACGACCGCGGCCGGGAACTGCACAAAAACAAAGGCATCAGAAATAGCCGAAGCAACAAAAAAAAAGATAAAAAAAATAATAAGACCAAAAAGAGAGAAACAATAGAGAGGCATACCCTCATATCCGGATGAGGCCGAAAAGCTCGGGGAGTCCTCTCAGGGAGGGGAATGTGCACCCTCATCCTAATCCCATCTTGGACATATGAAAAGTCCGACCGAGGGAGCCGCACAACCGAGAATCCCCTCTCTCTCAAGCACTTGAGGCACCCTCAGCCTCCTCATCGCAAATACTGGATATGACTCATCCGTCACAAATCCAGAGAAGTGTTGGCCACCTCTGTAGTATGCCCAAGTCTCTGAACCCTCGGTCGGACTCAACATATCGGCAAGAGGCTCCATCGGTGCCAACAAAACCGCGCCTTCGCCATGCTGGCGCATCACCCTGTCCCCCAAATAATATACATCACAAGACAGCCCCCTCAAAATCCTCCTGTCCACCGTCCACCTCTCAGCTCCCTTCAGCTGTTCAACATTAAAGCGACTCCAGGGGTAGAACTGAATCCCCGCCTCCGTCTCCGCTCTCACTAGGGGCCAACACTCCTTATACTTGAGAGTCGTGCGTCCCCGAGCACCCCTCTTCACCCTAGCCTGCCTGGTCCAGGAAAGCATAGCCGGGTACGCCCCGACGTGCTCCTCCGGCTGCTGCCACATCGTGCAGCGAAAGAACTCCAAAGCCCACACCTGCGAAAGGAGAAGATTACATCAGTTAAGCTCGAACAGAAATGATACGTGCATAAGGAAAGAAAAGAGCAGAAGCTTATACCTCCAGTGGGAACTCGAAGCACGTGAGAGAACTCACAGCCTTCCAGCTATGCTTGTCAAGAGCAAAATAAAGGTCCGCTAGCCCAACGGGAAAGTAGAACTTCTATGCTACCGCTTCCCCAAGCCACCTCTCCGGCTCTCTCAACGTCAGTCAAAGTCCTCAACAAAGCAAACATCGTCGTCCCCTCGGCATGCCCAAACAGGGTACTCGAGAAAGCAAACCACAAGAAAGACCGGGCAACCTACTCAGCCGATACCCTCTCATCACCACCTTCATATCTCGCTATGCTCTCCACGATCTTCCCGTGGATTACCGCATACTCTATCCCCATCCCCTTCTTAGGACTAGGGACAAAACCAAGAAGATCCTGCACCTCTCAGTCAGTATAACCGTCCCGCCACTCGATATTGCGCCCCTTAAAGGACAGACCCGTAATCACAGCATAATCAGACGGCGTGACTGTAGCCTCCCCCAGAAAAAATGGAAGGTGTGGGTTACATCCCACCAATGCTCTGTCAGGGCAAAGGTCAACCCCTTACTCTTTGGCAACTTGACCAACCCCCTCAGACACTCGACAAACTCATACAACCCCGTGTCAATCACAATCTGTCTCGAACTCATCAGCCCTCTCTGCCCAAAATCGAAAGCTGGTCCCACAGGCTAGTCACTGCCTCGACCGATCCACGGGTCTTCAGTTTATTCAGCTGATCCTATACGAATCAATCACCACTCTTCAATTGAAGAACAAAATGTCAATAAATAATTGCATTTGTATGTAAAAGCATATACAAGCATCATAGGCATAAAGTCTTGAAGGAATTTCGACAGCATAACGGCATGTGATGAACTCAACCCCACTTTTCTTGCACAAAAGACAAAACTTTTGATATTTTAGCAATTACAACCACTCTTTAACATTCATTCATTCACAAAGGGACATGTCAATGACAGGAAGTCAACATAAACAAAATTCCGTCCCATTTCATGAAGTTCTCGCACAGTTTTCACACAAAATCCTATTTTCACAAAATGGCACGCATGAACAATTCTTTACGTCCATTCATCTCATTCGCAAAAACACCATCTCATTGCAAAAATCCCACATGCAAAGGTCCGTCCCGGATCCGGCAAACTCCCGTCACCTCATCTTTCAAAAATGGCAAATCGCCAATTCTTGTTTCAAACAAAATGCATATTTAAATTACCCGTATACTCAACAAAGAATGCAAATCATTAATATCGGATTTCAGTCGCAGGAATATGGATCTTCTAATTTTTCTAAAATTAAAATCCTATGTTTAGCACGATGACGGTTCGAACAAAAATCGACAAAAACAAACAAGATCAGAGGGATTCAAAGTATACCGTGCGAAGATCGGGATCAGTGGACCAGTGTTGCCACATATCGGGGTACGATTCCTCCACCATTGATTGCGAGAGTGAATAATGCCTCCGCATCCTCACAAGCTCCAGTCTCTTTTCTGCGATTGGTCCGCGTCCTTGACCTTGGATGGCTCCTTCCCCTTGCTCCATGACTCACAAATTGAGGAAAATCAAAGGATTTCGAAGCTTTTTGGAGCAACAATGGCGTTCCCCTCTCTCTCTCTCTCTCTCTCTCGTAATCTGTAAACAGAAAGGTGAAAGAGGAAGAAGAAAAGGCTACGGCCTTTTAGGGCTTGTCGCCTCGTCATCCTTGCCCGCGCGGACATGATTGAAGGGTTAAATCCCTGTTTTGCCCTTTAAAATTCCAGAACTTTGCAAACTAAACCAGGACTTAACTAAGGATAACCAAAGTTGAGCCAAGTTAGTCCCCTTTCAAAAGAACTCTATGGCAGTAAAACGTAAGCCTGATTTCCCCGACGAAAGCTAACGGAATCCCTTTTCTTTCCTCATTTCCATCTACAGTAGTAAAACGTAAGCCCGATTTCTCCGATGAAAGCTAACGGAATCTCATTTCTTTCCTCATTTCCATCTACGGCAGTAAAACGTAAGTCCGATTTATCCAACGAAAGCTAACAGAATCTCGTTTCTTTCCTCGTTTCCATCTACGGCAGTAAAACGTAAGCCCGATTTCCCCAATGAAAACTAACGGAATCCCATTTCTTTCCTCGTTTCCATCTACGGTAGCAAACGTAAGTCCGATCCCTTCAAATGAAGTCCACCAAAAGACTGTCTATCCCCACAGAGTCCGTCCTCAACGTAAGGATACGAAACGTCGAAGGAGACCATTTCAAAATGGTAAATCCTCATTAGGCTGATACCTCCGGATCATCATTCGCTAAGGCTTGAGGCACCTAAATGCTATCACTAAGGCTTGAGGCACCTAAACGCTATCACTTCGGTTTGAAACAGCCACACGTTATGAAGACCGTCCCGATACGGCGAAACACGAAAGAAACTATTCTGATACAGCAAATCATCAAAAGAAGACAGTTTCGACACAAAAGATCAGAGACAAAATACGAGGAAAGCAATAAACCGCAATCACCTTTCGATTCGATAAACCGCAATCGTCTTCTGATTCAATAAACCACATTCGCCTTTCGATTCGATAAACCGCAATCGTCTTCTGATTTGATAAACCGCAATCACCTTTCGATTCGATAAACCGCAATCGTCTTTTGATTCAACAAACTGCAATCGCCTTTCGATTCGATAAACCGCAATCGTCTTCTGATTCGATAAACTGCAATCACCTTTCGATTCGATAAACCGCAATCGTCTTCTGATTCAATAAACTGCAATCGCCTTCCAATTCGATAAAATGCAATCATTAACCACAATCATCTTCTGATTCGACAAACCGAAATCATTACCAGGTTGACACCCTAAAATAGTCACTCTAGGGTCGGCGTCTGAAGATAGTCGAAAGACCCAAACTACGACCGGCTTGATTCCTCTTAAGGATACTTGTTGGGGTGTTAACCTAACGGTTTATTTATATCCGCAAGCGCACGGGCTATTGTAATATAGCGGGTGCAAGTACGGATCGATCCCACAGAGACAGGGTTTATTTTGGAGATATTTTTGTCTTTAGAATTATAGAAAAGATTGGGGGGAGATGAAGTTTGATTTTGAAAATAAAAAGAACATAAACAGAAAATACTATGATAAAATTCTTATAAAACGAAGCATTCTCGGGATTGGAAATCATACACATAATATTGTTCATCAAATTGTCTTTGTCTTAGAAATATATGTTTTCATTTAAATCAATGATGGTATGTTAAGCCTACGCTACTTCGGGTTAAGACAGTAGCGTTTGTATTCTTCACTAATTATGTCCTAACTGTTTGAGATTTCCGTTTATGTTACCCCCGCCCTATCACAAACGGGCATTCCGGCTTATCTCTAGCTGACCATAATTAGTAAGAATCCATTAAGAACGAGAGTCAACATACTTTCCATTAAAGGAACATCCCTAGGCCGTTGAACTACTTTCGTGATCAATGGAACCTAGTTTCTTTATATGGTTTCGTCAATCGAGATTCTCCGCTAGGTCCATCTCTCAATTGACTGAATCATACAAATTGGACGTTTCCAAAATGTAAGGCATTTAGAGTTTAACATAAAGAAATTATTTTAGATGAAGATAGAAGATAAGACTTTTCATTTTTAGATGATGAACATATATGCTTTTGAGTTTCCAACCCCAAGAATAAGGGGGATTTACTCACTAGCCATCTAGAACATATAAGCAATTAAAGATAAAAGATAAAGTAAGAAGACTTATGATGAAGATAGAAGGCAAATGGCTGAAAATATGCTTCACTTTTATTGCTTTACTCCATGGTATTTCAAGAACAAATATATGAACTTTGATCTTCAAATATTCTTTGGAAATTGATCTCACAAGTATTATCAATGGAATATCACTCAAATTCTGTATATATCTCGTCTGTAATATCCCTAAGACTGATTACAAAGGGTCTTTTTATAAGGGGGAGGGAACTCTTTAAGAAGGTGCTTCCAAAAGGTGCCTTTTAATCTGCAGTCACCACTTTGCACGGCCGTGTCAAGGGTTTTGCACGGCCGTGCACCCTTGGCGCCAGTTTTGAATTTTGAATTGGGAAGACTTGCATGGCCGCTTCGAGACTAACTGCACGGCCGCTCTGAGGTTGGCACGGCCAGGGCCAGTTCATTGCTCGGCCACTCCATGATTTTGGGGCCAAAATGGCCTGTCATAGCCTTAATAGCACGGCCGCTCCTCCTATAGCTGCATGGCCGCTCCTCCTGGAATTCAGCTTGTGTGTTTGATTTGCTTTGTTGTTCCTCCATGCTTTTGAACCAAAGTGTCCAAGCATCTTATTGATCATCAAAAGACTCTAAAAACCTGTCTAAAATGCATAAAACATATCAAAAGCGTAAAATCTAATAAAATAGAGAAAGTAAGTAAAAAGTACTAAAAATGCTATGAGAAATGATGTTTTATCCATGTAAAAGTATATTAAACTTTGGATAAATGACTATATAATAGTCACTTATCAAACTCCCCCACACTTAAGTTTTTTCTTGTCCCCAAGCAATTTTTAAGATTAAAATACGGAGAAGGCAAAAAAGAAAAGAAAGGCGAAAATGATCCCTCAGAAAATAAAGTATGAAGCCTTTAAACGCCTTTTGGATAATGCCCTCATCTTTCTAGTCATATTTTGCATACCTTTAAAAATTTATTAGGAAGAAGCATTTTGGGGATATTTTTAAAGAGATAATTTGTAAGACAATAACCTAATATAGCATATATAGAATTTGATCAAGTAAAACATGCTAGAAGGATAAATCTTAGATTCATTTCTTGGTATAAGAGAAGCTTTCACTCTTTAGAGTGATTTTTGAGAAAAATGAATTTATTTCTTTAAAATGTACAAGAGAAAGTATAAATATTTATTCACAAATTAGAAGTTCCCGAAGAATTGCATTGCATTTTTGAATCACAAGGGCGGAAAAAATGGATGATGGTAGTGGAAAAATCTCATCAAAGTTTCAACAAATTTATCTTATTTTTGTATGTGTTATATTTTTGCAAAAGACCTTAGTTATTTTTTATCCTTTCAAGTAGGAGACATTGTGGTTGCGAACCCCATGTTCCTAATACTTAGATCAAGAATGCCTTTGGATATTACTCCCATTTGGCAAGGAAGCATCGTCGCAGCGAACGCCGTGCCCCGAGTTACTTAGGAAGTAATAGGTTTCTTTTTGCTTTTAAGGCTTGGTGACTAAGTCACTCTTTTTAGCAATAAGATAAAAATGTCTAACTTTGATTTGATTGTGGAAATGGAAAGATGGAATTTTGATGAAGAGGTGTGATTCAAAGGATGCAAAACAAAGGGGGCTTCTAATAAGGGAATAAACATTTAATAAAAGTAAAAAATGTACAATCTTAAAGAAATATTTTCAATATATTTTTCATAAAAATGACCAAGTGTAGATTGCTAAAGATTCCTTCTAATCAAATATTTTTTTCTTGATAAAACCCTATATTTTGCTATACTAACTTATGAGGCTTTCAATTATTTCCTAAAAAATATCCCTATATTTTTCTCCTTATAAATCTCTAAGTTTATAAAAAATATGAGAGGAAAGACAAATAGGCATTATTCTAGGGCAAATGGCAAGCATAGAAATAATGATTATGGATCATCATAGGGATTATTACTTTTTTATATATATATACTATATATGCATAAAACGAAAATGCAACTAAGTTAAAAAAGAAAAATTTACACCAGAAAGCAAGTAAAATTAAACTAGAAAGCAAGTAAATTCTAAACTAGAAAGTGAAAAAATAAAACAAAATAAAGATAGGTATACCCCCCCACACTTGAAATGAACATTGTCCTCAATGTTTCAAGGAACAATGTCAAAACCCGGGGGAGTAAAGAGAAAAACTTAAAAATAAAGACTTACGGGTATGATGGTGGTTGCGGAAAGTCATCCCAATTGTTGACCCCATAGTTGAAGATGGTGTTCACTTGCCTTTGAATCGTACCCACACGATTTTGTATATCATTCCGGAAGTAATGAAATTCATTGTTGAAAGTGTCGAACCGAGTCATTATTTGATTGTTTTGAAGCTCGATCCAGTCAAACCTTTCATTGAAATCCGGCGGCAATTGGGGTTGGTTGGGTTGATGTTGCTCTCCTTCTTCTTCTTCTTCTTCTTCTTCTTCTTCTTCTTCTTCTTCTTCTTCTTCTTCTTCTTCTTCTTCTTCTTCTTCTTCTTCTTCTTCCTCCTCCTCTTGGTTTTCTTGGCTTGATTGGCCCTCCCCTTGGATCATAGAATTAGGAAAGATCCAAGTTTGAAATTGATTAGCTCGGGCAATGGGGAGGATGGGACTAGGCAAAACAATGTAGGGCGTTTTACCCGGCCCTACCAACCAATTGTATTCCCCACGTCCTCTATCTGAAATCATTTGCATTATTCGTAGGGTTGGAATATCCAACTTTGTAGAACCCAAAACCGCAATCTCATTGGCGGGCATCACACGCCGAAAATGGTTAGCAAACAAAGTAACAATACCACCAATATGAATCTCCCCATTGAAAGTTGGAGAGACAATATCACTAAACAACTCTATCAAGAAATGGCTCAAATTTACCCTCCTATGAGCCCTCACCAAAGACCATAACAAAAATAACTCCTTCTTGTTCACCGTACCCTTATCTTCCCTTGCAAAAACGGTACAAGCATAGAACCTATGCATAAGCCGAAGAACGGGGTGGATAATAGATGAGGCTTTTGCTGTTCTAGACTTGAAGGATGGGATTCTGGTTATTTGCTCCCAAAACACATTCTCTCTAAACTCAATTGGAAAATCGGTTTCATAATTGGTGTAAGCAGGCCAACCTAAAATCCTGTTTATGTCAAAGTGAGGTGAAACTCCTCTCCACCAAGCCTAAAATACAAATGAATCAATTGATAAGGCTCCCCCGTATCTCCAAAATTTCTGTGGTGAAATCCTTCCTCATAGTGCTAAAAAATTCCAAAGTGTTCCTCTCATATGTTTTTGCTTCTAATTCGAGAAAACCACCACAACCAAATCCGGTGTGAAGCCTTTTCACATTTTAATAGACATCTAAGGCTTTGAGGGCAGGAATATCTGGGAATTGGGTTGGCCTAATCCTCTTTTGACGAAGGGTGGTAAATCTAGCCATTTCGGAAGGCTCTCTAAACTCAATACCCAAATCATTGAGTGTTGGGTTCAGATTAGGGGTAGGATATGGTTCTTTTCGGGACCTTTTTGAACCCCTTTCGGTAGCCTTTCCTTTACCCTTCCTTCCTTCCAGTAAAAATTTGTAGAAAAAATACCCAAAAACTCAGCTAGAGCAAAAAGAAAGTAGATTACCCGGATCCGTGTTTGAGAAGCTTGAAATCTTTGTTAAACAGCTACTAGACACCCAAAAGTCTCTTCCTTGCACCTTGATTCGAAGTAATCCTTTTTGAATTTATGAAATGGGTGAAGGTTTTTGGATTTTTCGGAATTGGGGTTTTAGGGGGGTTTTGGGATGATTTTGATTGGAGAGAAGTGGTTAACTGGTAGATTTGAGGGTTGTATTGTGAGTAAAAATGGTGGAGAAGTGGGTATTTAAGGTGGGTGGGGCGGAGGATTTGAGGGAGAAGGGAAGAAGATGAAGTGAATGAGGGAGGAGGGAGAAGGGTACGTCCTTTTGACTGAAACGATACAACTCCCCAGACGCTTTGCACGGCCGTGTCAAGGGATTTGCACGGCCGCTCCCTTTTGCTGAGTCAACCCGTTCTGACTCGATATGAACTGCACGGCCGCTCCAAGATGTGCTGCACGGCCGTGCTAAACAATATTCACCACTTAATTTTTTTTTTTTTCTCTTTTTCTCTTATTTTGTGTATACCTATAAAACAAAGTTAGCACAATAATACTAAAAATAATAAAATAAAATGAAATAAAATAAATTAAAACAGAAAGAAAATAAAATAATGCAAAAATAATCCATCGGTTACCATCCCGATGATGCTTGTTTTAGGTCCTTAGCTCGACCCCTTCCCGGTAGTAGGAGATGCATGATATTTGATTGGCCTTTTGTCATTGACAACTTGCCACTGCAACCCTTCCGGAGTAATGAGTATCCTTTGTGGTAGACATTTTTTCCATCCCGATTTTTTTGGTAGAACAAGCGACCTATAGTCTTTGCATCTTCGAAAATTCGAAGTGACCTCCTTCTTTGTTCTTTTTGACTTTCTCACTGCATTGTTAATTTCGGGATATGCAGAAATATCTATAGCATCATTATTATTGCAAATCAAAGGTTCAATATCTATGGGATCATTTTTCATTCCTTCCTTTGATTTTGGTTCCTCACCCATTAAATCTTCTTCACTTGGAATCCAATTTTCTTCACTAGGGGTGTAGGTTTCTTCACTTGGGGTCCAATTCTCTTCACTAGGGGTGTAAGCCTCGAGATAGGGATCTTCGAGATCTGACCTATGCATACTAAATTCGACCCTTTTTTTCCCTACATTTAGGGAAAAGGTGTCATTTCTTACATCTATGATTGCCCCCGCAGTGGCAAGAAATGGCCTTCCTAGAATGACGAGAATATAATGGTCTTTCGCCATATCTAAGATCACGAAATTGACAGGGATGATCAAGTTCCCTACTCGACAAGGCAAGTTTTCCATAATACCAACGGGGTATTGAACGGAACGGTCTGCCAACTGGAGAGTTATGGTTGTGGGTTTGAGCTCCCCTATACCAAGTTTCTTGCTAACCGATAATGGCATTATACTAATGCTAGCTCCCAAGTCAAGGACAGCGTTATCTATGTTTAATCTGCCAACACAACAAGGAATGGTGAATGTACCCGGATCCTTTAATTTCGGAGGGTCTTTATTTTGCAAAACAGCGCTTACTTCCTCTGCCAACATAACATTCTCATTTTCTTCTAGCCTTTCTTTCTCAAAAATTAATTTTTTCAAAGGTTTAACGGCTAAAGGCATATCTTCATTTTTTCTAAAATATGGAATGTTGACATTAATGGCATCTAGGTTATCAAGGAATTCATCATAATCCTTGTCTTCCTTTTTAGGGGATTCTGTCCCCGGACTAGTCTCAATCATCGAAGCGATTGGACTATGATTGATATTTCTAGGGCATTCATCTATCTTTCCTTGCTCATCCCTAGTTTTTATCATGTTAACTTGCTCATTTGGCCTTTGAGGTTGGCCGAGAAGACTCCCTTGTGGCCTATTCATTGGGGTAGCCTGTTGAGCTTGTTGAGTCTCTAGCATCTTATTATGCGTTGCTAAGTTATCCAACCTAGCATTGAGAAGTTTAAAGCATTCCCTAAATTCATTATTGATCTTTCCTTGAGAATTTTTATTTTCCACTACAAAATCCATTATAAGATCCAATTTAGATTTAGGGGGGAAGGTACTTGCATTGTTATTGAAATTCTTAGGTGCAAATCCCGGGGGTTGTGTAGATGGTTGCGGGTTAAGAACGTTGTTATTCTTATAGGAAAAGTTGGGGTGATTCCTCCACTCGGGATTGTATGTATTAGAATACATCCCCCCCCTTTTGTCCAAAATAATTTACAAAGTTCACTTGATCATTAGAGGTAATGTCAAGTAACTCGCAGTTATCCGTACTATGTGAGTTAGACCCACATAGTTCACATAACACATTTACACTAGCTACGGGATTGACATTAAGATTTTCAAATTTTTTCAAAAGCATGTCAACCTTAGAAGAGAGAAGAGTAATTGCATCAACATTATATTTACCGGGCGTACCTTGTTGTTGCTCCCTCTCATTTGACCATTGGTAATGGTTCAATGCAATGTTTTCGATAAGGTCATATGCCTCATCGACTCCTTTGTTCATCAATGCTCCTCCTGCAGCGGCATCAATGGTCTCTCTTGTCTTGAATATGAGACCGTTGTAGAAGGTGTGAACAATCAACCACTTTTCAAGCCCATGGTGGGGGCACATTCTGAGAAGTTCCTTGAACCGTTCCCATGCATCATACAAAGTCTCACTATCCGTTTGACAAAGTTAGTGATCTTTGTGCGTATCTGGGCAGTTTTGCTAGGTGGAAAAATCGACCAAGGAATGCTTCTTGAATTTGGTCCCATGTCATCAATGAATTCTGGGGGACCGAATTCAACCATTATTTCGCCTTATCCTTAAGAGAGAAAGGAAAAAGGCGCATCCGAATCGCTTCCGGCGTAATATTTTGAATACGTGTGGTATCACAATATTCAAGGAATGTTTGGATGAGGAGATGAGGATCTTCGAAAGCGGTGCCGCTATATTGGTTATTCATAATCATATGTAAGAGTTGCGGCTTTATCTCAAAGTGTGCCGCTTCGGCATTCGGCACAACAATAGGGGATCTAGTTCCCAGGGTACTTGGATTAACAAAGTCCCGTAGGGTCCTAGCCGGTGTTTGCGGTTCTCCTTCCATATGTTTCTTTAAGGTCTCTCTAAATCTTCTTAGTCTTTCGTGAAAGCTTCGTTCGGGTTCTGGATCAAAATTTTCAAAGAATGTCCGAGCCCGTTTCATACACTAAGAGAAAGATTAAACGCAACAATTTATCGGAAGTAAAGAGCAAAACAATATAAAATAGAAATAACAAAATAAAATGAAAAATTATGTAGTAAAGACAAAAACTTAAAATAAACAGTTGTCCCCGGCAATGGCGCCAAAAACTAGTTGGGGTGTTAACCTAACGGTTTATTTATATCCACAAGCGCACGGGCTATTGTAATATAGCGGGTGCAAGTACGGGTCAATCCCACAGAGACAGGGTTTATTTTGGAGATATTTTTGTCTTTAGAATTATAGAAAAGATTGGGGAGAGATGAAGTTTGATTTTGAAAATAAAAAGAACATAAACAGAAAATACTATGATAAAATTCTTATAAAACGAAGCATTCTCGGGATTGGAAATCATACACATAATATTGTTCATCAAATTGTCTTTGTCTTAGAAATATATGTTTTCATTTAAATCAAGGATGGTATGTTAAGCCTACGCTACTTCGGGTTAAGACAGTAGCGTTTGTATTCTTCACTAATTATGTCCTAACTGTTTGAGATTTCCGTTTATGTTACCCCCGCCCTGTCACAAACGGGCATTCCGGCTTATCTCTAGCTGACCATAATTAGTAAGAATCCATTAAGAACGAGAGTCAACATACTTTCCATTAAAGGAACATCCCTAGGCCGTTGAACTACTTTCGTGATCAATGGAACCTAGTTTCTTTATATGGTTCCGTCAATCGAGATTCTCCGCTAGGTCCATCTCTCAATTGACTGAATCATACAAATTGGACGTCTCCAAAATGTAAGGCATTTAGAGTTTAACATAAAGAAATTGTTTTAGATGAAGATAGAAGACAAGACTTTTCATTTTTAGATGATGAACATATATGCTTTTAGTTTCCAACCCCAAGAATAAGGGGGATTTACTCACTAGCCATCTAGAACATATAAGCAATTAAAGATAAAAGATAAAGTAAGAAGACTTATGATGAAGATAGAAGGCAAATGGCTGAAAATATGCTTCACTTTTATTGCTTTACTCCATGGTACTTCAAGAACAAATATATGAACTTTGATCTCCAAATATTCTTTGGAAATTGATCTCACAAGTATTATCTAACGGAATATCACTCAAATTTTGTATATATCTCGTCTGTAATGTCCCTAAGACTGATTACAAAGGGTCTTTTTATAAGGGGGAGGGAACTCTTCAAGAAGGTGCTTCCAAAAGGTGCCTTTTAATCTGCAGTCACCACTTTGCACGGCCGTGTCAAGGGTTTTGCACGGCCGTGCACCCTTGGCGCCAGTTTTGAATTTTGAATTGGGAAGACTTGCACGGCCGCTCCGAGACTAACTGCACGGCCGCTCTGAGGTTGGCACGGCCAGGGCCAGTTCATTGCTCGGCCACTCCATGATTTTGGGGCCAAAATGGCCTGTCATAGCCTTAATAGCACGGCCGCTCCTCCTATAGCTGCACGGCCGCTCCTCCTGGAATTCAGCTTGTGTGTTTGATTTGCTTTGTTGTTCCTCCATGCTTTTGAACCAAAGTGTCCAAGCATTTTATTGATCATCAAAAGACTCTAAAAACCTGTCTAAAATGCAAAAAATATACCAAAAGCGTAAAATCTAATAAAATAGAGAAAGTAAGTAAAAAGTACTAAAAATGCTATGAGAAATGATGTTTTATCCATGTAAAAGTATATAAAACTTAGGATAAATGACTATATAATAGTCACTTATCAATACGTAGGTAGCCTACCATAGGTTCAGCCATCAGACCAAAATGGTTATCCTCTTCTCCCCAGCGGTGATTGGGACCTCACTTTTATCGACGACCCCACTTCCCCCGGAAGTACCGTCGCCGAGGGGCTACTGTAAGTGTCCCAATCTAAACCACCAACACTCCTTTAGCCCAATTTAACGGTTTTCACATCGAATAAACATTTAAGGGCATTTTGGTCACTTTTCGAGGGTTTTTAAGCGAGGAAGGACCTTAAGGGAACAACAAATGTGGACTGGATCTCGCTGGAAGGAGTGGCCTCCAAGAAAGTTGACCAGTTTGAATTATTGCAAACAGCCAAAACTGCTTTTCTGAAAAGTCAGGCACGCCTTCTCTCTCATCCGCGCGGACAGAATGGAGGACCTCACCCTTATCCGCGCGGACAGGGTTGAACCCTAATCCAGCCTATAAATAGAGCCCTTCTCTCTCAGTTTAGAAATGATCTCTTTTCGAACCTACTGTTACATTGTCGAAATTACTCCAGAAAATAGCCTAAACACAACCACAAACACTCATCCAAACACTAAACCTAAACACAAATCCACACATAAGCCTTGATAATCTTCAAGCCCTAAACACAAACCAAAGAAGATAGGGTACAACCATTGGTAAACCCTCCTTCTCCTTACCTTAATCTCTCATCTTTAAGCATTCATCTCATGTTTAGTATGAAGTAATATTGTTATTTCACTTTGCTTATTATAAATCTTGCTTAACTACTTATTAAATCTTGTTTATCTTGTTACTTAATTGTTACTTGTTAAGCTTACTCCCTCTTTGTCCTTGGATCTAGGAAGGTCTCCATAGAGTTCATCTCCATGGATGATCTTCCACAAAGATCTAAATCTTTACATTTATGTTAATCTTTATGTCTCCTTTTCTTACTAGCACTTGTATCATTTGACCTAAGCATGGTCATCTTGGAGCTTAATCTCCATGGTGATCATCTTAGTGGTCAACATCTTATTTTCTTGTGATAATACTCTATTAAAGCCTAAGATCTCCACCTTGGAACAATTCCATGGATGAAGATCACTAAGGTTTCTAGGTTGACAAAAGGTGTAGTTGATACATGGAGTTTAAAGATCTTGAAGATGGTCATCCTAATGACCACCTTAGAGATCCACTCTAAAGTTGATACACTTTTAACCTAAATTCCATTTTCATGTATTAATCTTTATCTTAAACACCTTCTATTTATATGTCAAACCCCCCATCCCAAGCAAATGAAATGCTCCTAAGTCCTAATGTACCCTCATGATGGCTTGATCTAGTATATCACTATTAATCATGTTTAGTGATCACTAATCAAAGCCTAAGGAAAGTGGGGACAAGCATGGATGCAAAATTCAAAGATCCCTTTACTTTACATTTTCTGTTGCAACTCCAGTTCTGATTCTGTAAATCCAGTTAACTTTCTGGAAATTATAGAATCAGACTGGAAAGCTGCCAAAAGAGAGCCTTACTGCCTTATCCGCACGAACAGGATTGAAAGTCATCCTAATCCGCGCGGACATAAGAGTCACTTGGCAGACATTTCCAGTTGACTGTTTTTTTCACAGATTCATCACTTTTTTAGAATTAATTTCAGTTCAGCTCAGTCAAAACTTTTTATTCCCTGAAAGTCCCTTTTAAGTCAAACCTTTTGCAAAACACACACACACACATACAAATGGTTTCAAGTTTGGAAGACTCATCTATGAGGCATTCCGGGTGAACGTGCTAATCGTTCTTCCCGGAGTGTAACGTGACCTCCGAACCCTTTTTCTCTTTTATGGGCTTTTTTTCAAAGTTTTGGCCCTAAACTAAAATGGCGTGGCGACTCCATTTGAACATTAAAGTCCGCTAGATTGACCCGAGTTCATTAGTCACTTGGAAACTCCAAGTTGGCGGGCTCAAATCGGATCGAGGATAATCACAGCCGGGTGTGGCCGAATTTTTTAGCAAGGTTCGGTTGGGTGTGTCCGAATTTTTAAGCAGGTTCGGTGGGGTCAGGCCGAACAGATCTAAAAAATTGATCAGTAGTGGCCGAACCTCAAAAGCACAGATTTTTTTAATGCATTTTGAATCCATTTCTCTCAAATTGAAGCAAAATTAAAGTAATTTTGAAACTAAAGAGAGGATAATTACCGGATTTTCCTAGATTTGACATCTTGAATGGTTGAAATTGGGAGATTGTTGGTGGCTCTTCTTCTTTTTTTTTCTATCTCTCTTTCTTCTCTTCTCTTCTTTCTCTCTCAATCTGGTTCTATCTTCTCTCTTTCTCTGTCTAAAAAATTCTTTGTTTCTCTCTTTCACCCTTTAAAATCTGAATAGTGGGTATGGGTAAGGATGAGAGAGAGAGAGAGAGCGAGAGAGAGAGTAAATGAAGGGTTTATGGGTGGGTGGGTGGGTGGGGGTGGGTGTGGGTGAGGATAAAGACAAGGGTACAAAGGGAAAAGGGGGGTTATTTAATTTTTTTTGAGGTGGGTTTAGCTTTACGGGTTTACTCAACAATTTTACGGGTTTATATAACAATTATCTTCTTTCTGTAACAGAATCACAATATACAATGAAATAATTCTCTCTCTAAATAACTTCTCTCTCTCTCTCTCTCTATTTCTTCTCTGAATACATTGAGTTCACGATTATATCATGGTATCAGAGCATCCTTTCCGCGATTGATTGTTGATTTTATTCTCGAAATCAACTCATTTCCTTCATGTTCTCTATGTTTTATGGCGGAATCAAACACTACTCCGATCGGTGACATAAATCCTGTCGGCGGCCGTACTCCAACACCTGAATCCACCATTTCTACCAATCCGTATGATGTGGAAGCAGCTACGATTCAATTGAGCCCCTCGCATCCACTGTATCTTCATCCAAACAACAATTCTGGTATTAGTACCATCACTATCATTCTGTCTGGTTCTAATTACTCCGAATCGAAGCGTGCTATGACTATTGCTTTATCCACTAGGATGAAATTAGGTATAATTAATGGTGTTCATACTCGACCTAGTATTGGTTCAAAGTATCTTATTCACTTGGATCGATGTAATGACATGTTAATTTCATGGATTCTGAATGTCATTGATCCTGAAATTAGGTCTAGTGTTGTGCATGTTACCAGTGCTAAGGAGATATGGGAGGAATTACAGACACGATTTACTCAGGGCAACACTCTTAGGATTTATCAAATTAGGAAGGAGATGTCAGCCTTCTCTCAAGGATTTCAATCTGTTTCTCAGTATTACACAAAGTTTAAGTCCTTATGGGATGAATTTCTAAATCTGAGCAACATTCCTAAATGCACTTGCAATTGCTCTTGTGGTTCTGCTCAGCAATTGGACACTTTCACTCATGTTCAATACTTAACTCAGTTTCTTATGGGGTTGAATGAATTCTATACAAGTGTTAGAGGCTCTATTCTGATGATGGATCCTCTTCCTAGTCTTGGTCAAGCTGTTTCTCTCTTATGTCAAGATGAGAAACAAAGGAGCATTGGCTCATCTGTGGTCATTCCTTTAACTATAGCTGATAATACCACTGCTTTACTTTCTAAAAGTCAAGGGCCAAGATCTTCTGTGTACAAAAAATATGTGGATAAGTCTCACTTGCTCTGTGATCATTGTGGTGGCAATAGACACATAAAGGACACTTGTTTCTTTCTTAAAGGATTCCCTGAGTGGCACCAATTATATGGGAAGAGGCCAGATCCATCCAAGATGCCAAAAATTCTAAGGACCAGAGCTCCTGTCAATGATGTTTCTTCTGGTGGTGGTTTATCACATGGTGCACATGCACATGCTCTTACTAGTGGCTCTAACCTACCTCCTCTGCTTGAAACACCTGTCAGTAACTCAATGTATCAAGGGGCTTCTCAATCTCAAGTCAACTTGTATCAACAAATGTTGGATACTATTCAATCTACCACACAATTTGCTCCTGATCACTTTACAGGTAACACAATCTTTGTCCCTGGCTTATTCTCTCCATTATGCTTATCTCACAATGCCAAGCATTACACTAATTGGATCATAGATACTGGTGCTAGTGATCATGTCACACATAATTTCTCTCTTCTATCCAATCCTGTTCCTACTCATAACTCCATTAGATTGCCTAATTGAAATACTTCTAAAATCACTTACAAAGGTACAATTCACATTTCCAATACAATCAATATCCATAATGTTCTTTTTGTACCCAACTTTCACTATAATCTCATCTCTGGCACCAAACTATCATCTGACAACAATGTGTGTCTCTTGTTCTTTCCCACTCACTGTCTTTTTCAGGACCATGTGGATAAGAAGGTGAAGGGGATTGGACAACTGAGGGATGGATTGTACAAGCTGGTTCTTCCAAGTGATATCTTCTGTTCAAATCTGCAGTTGCATTCCTTTGTTAGTTCTATTACTTGTAAAACACCTTTGTCTACTTTGTGGCATTTTAGACTTGGTCATATTCCTTTATCTCAATTGGTTCATATACCATCTTTACAATGTACTCATGCTACTTCTTATCCATGTGACACTTGTCATTTTACTAGACAATCCAGAATGCCTTTTCCTATTAGCACTAGTCATAATACTTATGTATGTTCTATACTTCACTGTGATCTTTGGGGCCCTTATAAGCATCCAACTTATAATGGTCATGCTTCCTTTTTTACTATAGTTGATGATTGTTCTAGAAATACCTGGACATTCCTTCTTTCTTCAAAATCTCAGGTGTGGTCTTTCCTTAGTCAGTTCATCACCATGAACAAAACTCAATTTCAAGCCAATGTCACTCAAATCAGAAGTGACAATGGTACTGAGTTTTTCAATGCTCAAGTTTCTTCTCTTCTTTCTTCTCTGGGCATTGAACAACAAAGCTCATGTGTTAATACACCTCAACAAAATAGAAGAGTGATAAGAAAACATAGACATCTTCTTGAGGTGACAAGGGCTTTAAGATTTCATTCTCACTTACCTATCAAATTTTGGGGTGATTGCATCCTTACTGCCACTTATTTCATAAATAGATTTCCCTCTTCTGTTCTTCATAACAAAACTCCTTACGAGTCTTTGCTTCATAAATCTCATGTCTATCATCATTTAAAGGTGTTTGGTTGTCTTTGTTATCCATCCACTCTTTCCCTTTACAGAGATAAATTTGATCCAAGATCAAGGAAGTGTATTTTTCTTGGATATCCTTTTGGTAAAAAGGCATACAAATTGTATGATCTCACCTCTCATCAAATCTTTCATAGTAGAGATGTTGTTTTCTATGAATCTCAATTTCCATTCAAAGATTCTCCTTACAATTCTCCTGAGTGTTTGATTCCTATGTTTGTTGACATTTATTCTTCTTCTCCTTCAACTGACATTGAGTCTGACACGTCTCTTCCTTCTTCTTTTGACTCTGCTACTATTCTTCCTCCTTCTCCTGATCTCTCTGCTTCTCCTAATACTTCTTCTTCTACTACTCTTCCACCACCTCACATAATCTCTCCTCCTACTACTGCTTCTTCTCCTCTCCCTGTTCCTACAAGACCTGTTAGAACTAGACAACTTCCAAAATGGCTTGCAGATTACACTGGTATTCCTCAGTTTACATTTCCACCTTCTTCTTCACCACAGGTTAGTGCTTGTTTCCTTCCTTCTTCTTCTTTCATTGACTATTCTTCTCTGTCTCCTTCATATTATTCTTATATATGCAATATATCTACTCTATCTAAACCCCAAACTTACAAGCTAGCCATCAAAGATCCCAATTGGTGTGATGCTATGGCCAGTGAAATAGCTGCTTTGGAAAAGAATAACACATGGGTTGTCCAAGAATTACCTTCCCACAAAAGACCTATTGGATGCAAGTGG
Source organism: Adenophora triphylla var. japonica (assembly GCA_022495995.1). NCBI lineage: Eukaryota > Viridiplantae > Streptophyta > Magnoliopsida > Asterales > Campanulaceae > Adenophora > Adenophora triphylla. The sequence continues at coordinate 88,155 of JAFEMH010006126.1, read as the reverse complement.
ATTTTTAAACTTAAATACAAAGCTGATGGGTCCCTTGATAAGTATAAGGCAATATTAGTTGAAAAAGGGTTTACTCAAATAGAAGGTGAAGATTATTTTAAGACCTTTGCTCCTGTAGCAAAAATGCCTACTTTTAGAGTTTTCCTATCTGTTGCTTCTCTTAAAGGCTGGCATATTCAACAAATGGATGTGTCTAATGCTTTTCTTCATGAGGACTTGGATGAAGAGGTGTACATGTCATTGCCTCCAGGATATGATCCTCCATCTTCTCTTACTTCTTCTTCAAAACCATTGGTGTGCAGACTTCTCAAATCACTGTATGGGTTTAAACAAGCTCCTAGACAGTGGTTTGCTAAGTTCTCTTCTGCACTGCTTCAATTTGGTTTCTCCCAATCTCAAAATGATCATTCTCTGTTTGTCTTAGCCACATCTACCTCATTCACTGCTGTGCTTGTTTATGTTGATGACATTCTTCTCACTGGTTCGGATGAGAGTATTCTTATTGATCTCAAGAAACATTTACATACTCATTTCTCCATAAAAGACTTGGGTATCCTTAAATACTTTCTGGGCATTGAAGTTGCTAGAGGTCCTCAAGGAATTTATTTACATCAGAGGAAATATACCCTTGATATCATCAATGATACTGGTCTGATCACTGCTCATCCCTCTAGCCTTCCTATTGATATTTATCACTCTTTGGCCTCTGATAAAGGTGAGTTATTACCTGATGCTGACAAGTACAGAAGGCTTGTAGGGAGGCTTATCTACCTTACAATTACAAGACCAGACATTGGATATGCTGTTCATATTTTAAGTCAGTTTTTGTCTCATCCCAGACTTCCTCATTACAATGCTGCCCTTAAGCTAGTAAAGTATCTCAAAGGTTCAATAGGGCAAGGATTGTTCTATCCTTCTGCTGGCTCTTTGGATCTACAAGTTTATTGTGATGCAGACTGGGGTAGTTGTTCCACCACCTGGAAATCTCTTTCTGGTTATTGTGCTATTCTTGGTTCTAGTTTAATCACTTGGAAGGCCAAGAAACAGAACCCATTTCTAGATCTTCTGCAGTAGCAGTAGCAGAGTATAGATCTATGGCTAATGTATGCTGTGAAATTCTTTGGCTTTTATCTTTGCTTAAAGATTTTGGTGTTACTTCTCTTACTCCAGTAAAGCTTTTTTGTGACAACAAAGTTTCTTTGCACACAGCTTCCAATCCAGTCTTTCATGAAAGGACTAAACACATTGATTTGGACTGTCATTTACTCAGAGAACAACTGAAGAAGGGCATTATTTCTACTATGCATATTTCCACAGTTAGTCAGTTAGCTGACTTGTTCACAAAATCTTTGTCCTCCACTCAGATGTCTCATTTACTCTCCAAACTGAAAGTTTGCAATCTGTTTCAACCTTCCAGTTTGAGGGGGGATATGAGGAATATAGATATAGACATTGATTCATCTCAGAAATGTTAAGTTCTGCAATTCACATTTGTATATAGTATAAATTCTCAGGTTGTTATTCTTTCTGTAATAGAATCACAATATACAATGAAATAATTCTCTCTCTAAATATCTTCTCTCTCTCTCTCTCTCTCTCTCTCTCTCTCTCTCTCTCTCTCTCTCTCTCTCTCTCTCTCTCTCTCTCTCTCTCTCTCTCTATTTCTTCTCTGAATACATTGAGTTCACGATTGTATCAGTTTTATTAAGTAACATCTTATTTTGAGGAGTTTGAATACAAAAATGAGACATTAGAAAATATCCAAATGAATTTGGAACCTGAAAATTAAGTTGTATGACATCAAACAGTTGATTTTCATGGTATAATAGTGTGTTCAACTCCAAGCCGCGTGTGTAAAAACAAATATTTATGTTGTGTAATAAGAGTTTACTCAATTATGATACCTCATTTCTCGTAAAAACTACCTGGGAAGGTGCCATACAAGCTGGAGGAGGAATAATTATAAACTGCTGGACAACCGCTGCATAACTTGTGTTCTGAGTTGGTCCCTTCTTAATTGAAATGGAAATGGTTTCCCTCATATGAAAAATCTCTTGGGTATTTTGAATCTGGAAGAATATCACAGAGAAAACACAGGTTGAGGATTAGGAGGAAACCATGTAACTACATACACATACAATGTGAGCACCTCCGGGAAGAGAAAGAAAACATATACTCCCTCCGTCCTATAAACTAATTATCCATTATGCCATTTCGGGTGTCCTATTGGTAAGTGACGTTAGAGATATTATCCTACATCATAAAGTCTGTTTCCATCTTAAAATCAATTGGTGCTAATGACAGTGACCCATGATCTTTATATATTATAGGCAAGGTTCATCAATTCTCGATATGGAATAATATTTCTAACAAGTCATACTTTTCCAAAAAGGAAATTTTATAATACTTCTTTATTAATGGGACCCACTTGTTATACTCACAATAATTATTCACTTACTATTTCCTACCAACTCATAACACTAATATTTTTCCTTAATTCTCGTTAATAAAAGAAAATGGGTAAGTTGTTATAGGACGGAGGAGGGAGTATGCCTATTGAGATAAAATTCTTACCCTGTTAAATTATTTTCTCTACAGAAGGGTCTTCTCACTGGATAGGTCATAGGCATAATGCATTCTCTATGGCTGAGTTCTCACTAAACTCAGGCCACTTCCACTTGTTATTTATCTGAATACAAGCAACCACCATTTCTGCCAGACGAGATGAGTTCAGGAATTCCAATGACAACAGTGTTAGGAAAATTATAACGGAAATTCAAAAAAGGCTTTCTTTTGGAAATAACTGAAAATAACAAAACCGGGGAAATAAATAAAAACTGGAAAAATGAATTAAATCGGGAATGCAGAGAGTCGAGGCTTGTGTTAGACACAATCTCCGTAAGAAGTAATTGCCCCACACTAGTGCTAACGGTAATTGACAATCTTCTCGTAAGATGCAACGACTTTAATTGTCGTTAATAGGAGCACTCCAAATTAACGACTTCGGCGAACAAATCTAAGTATTTGGAACTTCTGGACTTGAAAGAAATTTTATGCTTCAATATGCTCTACTAGGCTATTGGATATTTGATGGCTTGTAGCGCTGATATTTTTATCGAATAACAGAGTCGCCACTTATTATTTATTTAGGAAAACAATAAGAAAAACCTTTTTGATTTTAAAGAGATTTGAGGGTTCGTGGGTTAAGTTATGGAATGGGAAGGTCGAGGAGCACTCATTTCACCCAATCCGGAGATCGGTCTTGCCAATTCAGTATTATCAATCTTTTCAATAAATAAGAACAAAAAAATCCTAATCAATTTCTTGAGTAGGAATGTCGGATTGTATGCTTCGAGATCGCCTCCATGTATTGAAGAGACTCTAGGCTAATCCTTTTGATGGGATTACACTACTCTAAAAGCAAATAGAGAGATTGAGAAGAAGAAAGCAAAAGTATAGGAATTTACCTAGCGTTTGGAAAGTACTTGATTTAGAACGTGGTTCTAAGATGTCTTCTCGGTCGAGAAACGATTCGGGCAGAGTTCCGCCTTGATTTTAGGCTTGAGCCTTGATGTTCGTCAATCAACGTAGTTGATGGACGAATTTGGGAGTTGTTTGTGAGTGATTTGAAGGAATCTTTCAAGGAAAGAAACCAACAAATTGTGTGTGTTGTGTGTTTTCGATCGGGAATCGGGGGCCTCTGAAATACTGAAAGCCATCAGGTATTTATAGAGATTTATTAGGTGGATGCATGACTTGCTCACCAAGTTTAGGAGACTCAAGTGGATTGGGACTCCTCCCAACGAAGCTTCCAGAACCCTCTAGTCAGTAGAGATCCGGATTAGATAATATTTATCAAAAAAATAGTTTGAAACGGAGAAGGAAAGTGATTATGCACTTCCTGCAGAGACACGTATGTCCCGTGCGGGACAACTAGTCTTTTTGACCATTTTGCCCTCTTCAGTTTATTCCGTTAGTCAGTTAGATCCAAAACTAACGAGGTTAGTTAGAAACTTAACGAAACATGATGAAACTGATATGCTTTCATCAAATCACAAAAGAGAGACGAAGAGTAGTGTAATCATGAATTATAGGTTCAGAATGGGGTGTCTACAGAGTCCCTCGGCGACAAGACTTATAGAAGAAGTCATGTCGTCGATAGAAAAGACATCATTCTGAACATTGGGATGGTCGTGCCGCACGGCTGCCAACGTATCTCTATCGGAAAATCAGATCAAACGTAGTTCGACTCCAAAACACTAAAAAGGCTATTTTAGGTATTTTGAAAAGCATTTTTTGAAAAACCAATTTTTGAAAGAAAAGGTAAGATCGTACTGAGGAATCAAGGACTTGACCCAATTCTGATGATACCCGATTTGTTGATGAAGTTGTTGAAGTGCGCCGCCCGAGGTTACTGACGTTGCCGTTGTTGCCGAGGTCACGGACTTTGTTGTCGCTGCCGAGGTCACGGACTTTGACGTTTGCTGCGGTCGCAGACATTGTTGACATTGCCGCGGTCACGGACTTTGAAGCTTGCTGCGGTCGCATACTTTATTGTGGTTGATGTTGCCGAGGTCACGGACTTTGAAGTTTGCTGCCGTCGCAGACTTTGTTGATGTTGCCGAGGTCATGGACTTGAAGGTTGCTGCCGTCACAGACTTTGAAGTTGTCAATTGAGGTGGAGGTTCTGTCGACTTCTGTAATGCAAGGATATATGCATGCTGGTCTCGAATGGACCCGAATGATTCTTACCTTTCTATACATGTTAGCACATAAAGATTCCAAATAGATTTTTCAGATTTTAGTTGGTTAACTGGACTTATGTGGTGGTGCTCACGTCCGTTCGTGTAAACGGCTGGTCGAACATTTTGGTGGTGAGTTTATGTATGAGTATATGGTATATGGACATGTATAGGGACATGTGTATAGATTTGTATTTGAGATGGGCGAACTGTATGAGTGAACTTGTGTTTGACAAGTTGGGACCAAATCAGGTTTTACAGAATCTGTTGCTAGTCAGCAATGCTGAATTTCAATGAGTAACCTTGTGTGAACACATCTAGGCCTATTGAGAATCTTCATTCTTACTTCTCCTTTGAGTCGTGTCTCTAGGAGGCAAACGACTATAAATCTGTCGACTGTCATAATGGCTTTATGTCCAAGGCTCTTTGCTGTCTCAAGCCCTAAGTTGCTTGCAAGTGGTAGATGACTTTGTGAAGCTCTCTTGATTTGAAGATGATTGAAGAATACTCTATTTTTTGATTTGATTTGAAGAGGGTCGAATTATGTTTTGATGAAGAAGGTTGAAAAATACTCTCCCTTTGTCCTTGATTTTTTTTTCTTAGTGACGCACCCTGGTTTTTTTCCTAGACCGCCCTTTTGAGTTTTCAATCTAATGGGCATCTCTTTTGCGTCTCTTTTTCATTTTTTTTTTGAAAATAGTATGTTAACTCGAAGATAACTCAGCAGAGAAAATCCTATTGAGGAGAGAGAAATGAGATCTCAAGTTAGTTGAGAAGAGACGGACTCTATTTTTTGGAAGGTGATCCAAGCATTAATTCTTTGGAGAAGTGTATTCTCTGGTAATGAGAGTGAGAAGCCAAGAGGAAAGCTCCTAATGCAAATTTGATTATTTTGAAGAGTTGAAGTAGAGATTGACTGGGGGAGGAAAGGTCAAGAAGCCCCAGTTTTGATGCTTAGATTTCAAAAGTGTGTATGAGAGTGGCTAACAGGAAGCCCCTATACTCAACAAGAAACGCTATTTGGATCAAAGATCTAGAAAATTTGTTCTACCTTTTAATGAACCATGCATCATCTAGAAGTTTCTAAATAAGTTTGAGAAGAAAGCCAATCATTAGTATGACTTAAGGGTAAACATTTTTCTTGATACTGAAAGTCTTCTTCACTTGTTGCAATAGGATGTTGAGTATTCTTCATTTCTCATGTTTGTATCGCTTGACTCCTCTTTTTTGCAGGAGAGCCCTTCATGCATTTGAATTTTCACCTTTGTTGTGGGGTGATGAAAGCTTGAGAGGTTTTTTTTTTTTTTTGTAATCTCAAAGCTTTGAATTGAGTAGCCCCACTCTTCTTGGAATGAAGGTTGACAGCAGCACCCTTGCTTTCTTTGCTTGTTGATCTTTGACTTTCAGTAGGGGTAATGTTTAGCCCTTAAGCCTCCTAAGGATAAATTTATTCTTAAACTCGCTTAAAAGTCTCTATTTTAGCAATGATTTAGGGAATGGAGGGTCCATTATTTTGTATGAATTAAATGATATTCATAAGGTAGAACAACCATAGGGAAAGTGTTTAGGAAAAAAGACTTTGATTAATTGAGAAATTTAAGAACAGACTGGATAGTTTAGATGACACAAACTAGAGGAGGTGGGGAATACTAGAAAGACAGAATGACTCTTCGAGTTCATACTTGGAAATTTAAAACCTAATCTACTTCTATCAAAAGAGAAAGGGAGAGGATAGTTGTAGCCCCAAAGTGGTAAGTGTAGATTTCTTCTCGGAGCTTCATCTACTTCATGGATTACGAGGGAGAGGATTGGTGATGACGTTGGGATGTTCTAACTCTCCATTGTCAAAGAGGTCTTGGATGATATCCTTCAAGTGGTGGCAAGTGTTGGTGTCGTGGCCGGTGAAGTCGTGGTACTTGCAGAATAAGTGATAAGCATGATTAAGACCCATATCCTTAGGAAGACCACCTTACCTTGGTTTGATCTTTTCATTCTTGACAAGAATATCAAGGAGTTCTTCTTGAGTGATTCCCTCAAGTTTTTCATAGTGCCTCTTTTTCTTTTCGGGAGGAGGAACAGCAGAATACTTGCCGGTGTTGGGGCGGTTGAATGCAATAACATTGACTGAAGCATCCTTACTTGTGGTAGGCTTGTTGTAGTGGAAAGTACTTTCCTTCTTTTTTACTTTTGAGGAAGTCATCAATCCTAATTCCGGACTCATGGAGTTCATTGAAACTAGGAAAGTAATTACCGGCGAGCTTCTCTTGAAATCCATCACGGAGGCATTGGAGGAAGATATTAGGTCCCAAATGGTAGGAATCAGGCTAGAGGGGGGTGAATAGCCTGTTAAAACTTTTTGCTAAAAACACTTTTGATCTTTGTAAATATTAAGTTGAACTTGCTAACCGGTGAGGAAAGGTTTGCACAGCGGAATATCGGTTAGAAGGATATATCAAACGTCAAGTTAAAATCTCATGCAGCAAGGACAAATTTCATTTCCAAGTAAGACAAACAAGTAAGAAGTAGTAAGAGTCAACAGGTTGTGACTGGTCAAGTGATTATCAACCAGTTACAACTACACAAAAATAAACAAACACACAGAAGAAAGACACGTTGTTTGAAGAGGTTCACAGTGTTAAATAACTGCTAAGTCCTCTACCAAGTTTGGTCAAAACTTGGATTTGTGAAAGTGCACTGCTATTAATGGATCCTACCTATTACAAGTTGCAATCTAATGATTGAAGGCTGCTAAACTAAAGGTGACCACTAACGGATCGAGCTACAATAAAGACCTGGTGTTTTCTAGAGATGTGCTCTCAAGTTGAGCTGATTTCTCTAGGGTGTTGTGTGTGAATCAATCAATGTGTTCCATAAGTAGTCTAATGGAGGAACACAACAGTATTGATTGAGGTGCTCAGTGTATAAGTCCAACAGAGATGTCTAGTGAAAGAGGGGACTTATATTGAATGCCATGAACTAGGAAATTTGCAGGTTGGTAGTTCAAAGTAGCTCACTCTCAAGGATTCTTTAAATGCACCACCCTTCTTCAATGCTCCAGGGAAGCTATTTATAGTGGACTTCAAATGAAGGAGCCGTTGTCTTTGAAGAGGTTACAATGATGACTTGGACAGGCACGCCTTTGAATGGGAGTATCTTTGCATTTAATGCCTGAGATAGGAGAGAGAAGATTTTCATTGAGTGGTTGAAGGGGTGTGAGTACTAGTTACTTTGACAATCCATTTTGAGGTTCTGATAGCAGCAGGAATGTCACTTCAACGTCAATCCAGCATGCTGCTTTACCAACTTTATCTAAAGTAGATGGTTGGGTAGTTGGGAGCAATAAATGCTTCGGTTAGGTTGGCTGAAAGGAAGCTTGATGGAGAAGCTTGACTGGTTGGACAGGTTAAGGACCAGAACCAGTTAAGGATTCAATCAGTGAGGTAAGGGCTTTAGCTGATCGGTTAAGGACTGCCTGACCGGTCAAGGACCTCTGACCAGTTGAGGGGTCAACCGGTTAAGGGAAGCTCCTTTAGCAAGAAACTCACAAACTAATGGAGAAAATCTTCAAGTCTTCATGTCTTGAGAAAATTACATATTAAAACACTGGCACTAGCACTAAGGGAACCTATGATACATAGAAAGATTCTATTTGGTCTAATTAATTTTAGGGATCCACATTAATGCTTGTTGTGATTGGGATTAAGCAATTCTAAACCTAAACATATATTTGACTAACAATCTCCTCCTAATTGCTTAAGTCCAATCATCCTAAGTTAGCATCATCTTGACTCAGTAAAAGAATGACTAAGAATTTATCTTTTAATTATGTCATTCCCTAAGCCAAGTGACAACTTGATGTAACCTAAGTAAGCTTACACAGAGTGAAAGCTTAAAGAAAAGCAAAGTAAAATAAAAGGAATTTTGAATGAGTAGACCTGCAAAATGAAACGGTTAGTAGCAGTTGGATCATTCAAAAATAATTCAAAGGAAATTCAAAAAGCAAATCATTCAATGCAATAAAAATTAGAGTTCAAGGGAATCTCATTGATAAGGTTGCAACTGGTTTAGGGAAAGTTTTGAAAGACACTATCATCATCGGTTACATTCTCAAACTGGGTCAGCAGGATCATCGGTCGGAGGCTTCTCTTTGGGATCTGCTGGTGTAGCCGATGAGGTAACCGGTTCGGGCCTAGATTTCTTTGCAGCTGCTTTCTTTTCTTCCTTCTCTTCTCTCTTCCTTTTCTTCCTAGCTGACCTCTCAGACTCACGGTCAGCAAGCATTTTCTTGAGCACTTCATTTTCAGACTTTAACTTGATTCTTTCGGTGTTGGTCTTTCTGAACAATGAGGCTTGATCGGTTAGCTTTTGCTCAGCCTCCTTAAGCTTGTGATTTAGCTTCTTGATCTCATCGGTTGAAATCTTAAGATCAGCTTGAGAGGCTTGGGCAATATTGAGAAGTTCTTGCTGGGACCGGTTTGCTGCACTGAGATGGGAGGCAAGGTCAATTAATCTTTCATCTTTGTCTTGAAGATCAGCAACGTAGTTAGCTAGATCTTTTGCATATCCATGCTCCATTCGGTTTAACCTCTTTTCCTCCTCCTCCTAATTGGACTTAACCATGCTAGCAACTAAGGCATCATACAGTTCACAGAGGTCTCTTACAACCACTGGACGGTTAAGCTCATCCTCTGAGATCGGTTGAGGATTATCTGGGGAAGGATCAGTATCGGCTACAGCATCACTGTCAGTTGAGGAGTCAATGGTGGAGGTGCTGACAGAGATGGCTGGAGGATCGGTTGGAGGAACAGCAGCAACAGCAGGCAAAACTTGGTCGGTTGAAGGGGCCGGTTGAGAAGCCGGTAAGATAGCATCGGTAGGAAGACGAAGAGGAGTAAACACTTGAATAGCAAGGGTTGAATCGGTTGGAGGAGTAGATGGACCAGTAGATAGATTGGTAAGAGGAGAAAGATGAAGCTGACCGGTTCGAGAGACTTGACCGATTGGGGATATGGTTATCTCTTCATCTACAGACTCCGAGGAAGCTTGTGAAGGAATGATCGGTTCAATGAATTCATTTGGCCCCAGACTCATCATTTCAGCAAATGAGAGTTCCAATAACTCAGCGGCAGCTGGGGCCATCGGTAAGGCAGCTTGCCTTAACCGAATCAGTGGGATCATCCTTAGAGCAAGAAGAAGCAAAGAAGCCTGTCTAATATTCCTCCATGGTTGAGCATTGCCATTCCTCATTATGGAGAGCCTAGTCACATTAGGCATCAACCCAACTCTATAAGTGACATCAGAAGTCCATCTCAATATCCTTAATTCCAAAACTTGAGAAATTCGGTTGTTGATAGAGAGAAACCGCATGTATAGGTTGGCGGTTGAAAAAGTGCACTCAACCGGTCTGGAAGCTGTCTGAACATTTTCACCTTGAATTCGTATGTAAGGAAGCCGTTGAGTGACAAGAGGGACCGGTTTCTGCTTGGTGGGAAAATTGGTGACTAGCTGTTGATCAGCTTTGTGAGGCTTGATTTCTTGGCCCTTAGGAGGTGCAAGCCGTTTGCGAAGTCTAAGCACATGAAGCTTCTGACCTTTATAGCTGGTTTCCCCAGGGCCAAATGTTCTGGTAAGATGAGGAGGGGAGTCACATGGAGCAGAACCGACACCGGTGGCTTTGACTCTATCAACAAATTCCTTCATTCTATCTTCCCTTCTCTTCTTTTGAATCTCATCAATGAACGGTGGAGGAATGGGAATAGACTTGATATCAGCTTTGCTTGAAATCCTCTCATGAATGTCAAAGAGGGGAATCCCATGATCTGATCGTGGGATAGAAGACTTAGTGGTATAATAGTTCAAGGAAGAAAACAGATCCTTCTGATACAGGCAAGGGTCAAGATAGACCGGTGGAACAGCAGGGTCCAAACGGTCATAAGTAATATCTTCATCAGAAATTTCTTCTTCTTCAAAGAAGTCAGACTTAGCATCATCATCAATGGAAGGTTGAGTTCGAATCTCCTCCTCAACTCTTGGTGGGCTAGAGAGTAAAGTTTGAATTTCCTTGACACGACTGTCCAAGATAGAGGCTTGAATGGCTTGAGCAGTGGCCATTGCTTCAGCTCTTGCTAGCAACCGGTTTTGTTCAATGTCAAACAAGCTAGCAGCCACATCCTGTTGCATTTCAAAGTCTTCGGCAGCAGTCGGTTGAGGCTCTCTAACCGATTCAGCAGATACATCGGTTAGAGGGGTAGTGACCGGTAAAGAGACCGTCGGTTGAGTAGCAACCGGTTGGGCAGCAATGCCTCCTCCCAAGATGGTAACCGGTGACGTGTCGCTGAGGCCTCCTCCAATGTTTCTAATCGTTGCCATCGGTTCAGAAGTAGTAAAAATATGTTTAACACTCTCCATTCGGCTTGGTTGATCACCACCATCTGAACTAGAACTGGATCTTGAGCTGGACTTAGCAAAGTCATCTGATTGCTCATCAACTTCCTCTTTCCCATCATCTTCAAACATTTCATCAATCTCAGCATCGGTGACGGTTGGCCATTTGGTTGTGTTGGACTGAACAGCAGAAAAGAAATCGGCTAGAGATATGTTTCCAGCCGCCTTAAGCTCAGCATCCATGTCCAAGAGATTATCCAGCACGTCCATTACATTCCTGATCAATTGATTCTTCCTGGGACCAAGACAAACAGGCTCAAAATCAAAGTTGGGTAGAGAGTCAAACTCCATCTCATACCTGCCAGACTGATAGAGGTCAGTCTCAATCAAAGTATCTCTGGCTCCATATAAAATGGCAAAGTCTGCCCAAACTGATTGGACCATCATGTCCTGTCTCAATCTATCCTGGGCCAGATATACAGCATTCCACTTGAGAGGAAGCTGATCAAAGAATTTGTTGTAAACTTTTATTAGGCTGAGCCGAGAAGAAGTAAGGTCATAATCTCTGAGTCTGCATGGTCGGCTGAAGTAAACTCCCTTCTCTTCATGTCGGTTTCTAAAATCAATGTAGTCTTGGAGATTACCAACCGGTACGGATGACTTGTTGATCTCATGGAACTGAAGAAGCTTCCAAATGAACGGAGGCAAATGATCAATGGGATATACCTAATTTGGTGAGGGAGCTGACAGAGGGTTGAAGGACCAGGGGCTATTGTGGAAAATATGGAATGTGGGATCTCTAATTGGTTGGCAGCGTCGGTAAGAAGGGTTGGAGGCATGATCGGTAATAGGAATATCATCGGTTAGTGTATCATGACTGAGTAGCCGGTTTGGAATGAATGGTATGAATGAAGAGATATCTGCCTCAATCCTCTTTCTTCTTTCAGTATTTTCCTTGGTAATTTGGAAAGGGGTTTTTGGGATTGGTTTTGATTTTGAGGAGGTTGGAGGAGTTGGAGGTTTGGCTGATTTTCTGGTAGTCTTTTTAGATCGGAAAATGGTTGAGATAGGTTCATCATCATGGTCAGGAGTTTTTCTTTTGGCCGGTGAGGGAATCGGTTGAGGAGACTTGGGTTGTTCAGATACCGGTTTAGAGACATCGGTTGCCTTCTTTGACTTCGGTTGGGAAGGTTTCTTCTTGGCCAGTTGAGCTTCGGTTGAGGGAGCAATAGCAGCCATCGGTTTGGCTTCTTTGAGAATCCTGGCAGAATCAGCTTTGTCAAATGCTTTGACAAAAGATTTAGGAACAGAGGGCTGATTGCCAGAAATTGCAAAGATGGAAGGGATTCTCATAAGGATGCGACTAAGGAGAAGATAGTGACATGGCTTGGCTTTATTCATCCTAGTCAGATGCTTCTCCTTCCGATACTTCTTGAACGCAATCAAGATTACTCTGTAAATGAAGGAACACCAATTGAAGTTCCTTTGAAGAGTCACAGCTGCAATGGCTTTCCATTGTATCATAGTAATACAATGATGGGAGCCAGACTGACATATAATGCATCGGTCAATCACCTCAGCCAAGGCATAATGAACAGCGTCAAGATCGGACTTCTTGTTTCCTTCACCAGTCACGAAGGGATCTGCACCTCAAACACTTGACCGGGCTAGCTCCACATCTTTGGAAGTGATGGAAGATGAACCGGTTGAGGGAACGGTAGGGAAGGCATCGGCAATGGAGGATGGGGAGAGAATAACAGGAACGCCACCAACTGTTGAGGAAATTTGGGAAACATCACCAAGTTTCAAACTCTCATCCAGCTCCCCATTATTGAAAAGCTCATTCACTAGCTCAAACTTGATATCATCATTTCCTTCAGGCATCAGAAATGGGAGAAGACCAACAGCAGTCAACATGGTTTGCAGAAGCTTTCCCTCTTCAAATTTGAAGAAGCTTGGGAGAATGTAACCTCCGAAAATGTCTTTCTTGGTTGGTTTGGGAGCCATCTGTTTTAAGAATCAAAGATCAAAACATTCTAAGTTAGAACAAATTTCAAAGATAGAAAAATAAAAGTGAGTTCATAACTTGAGAGGTGTTCGTTTTCTTCGCAGTAAGAGTATTAAAGACTTTTAGAAAAACTTTACCAGAAAAGCTTTTAAGAATGAAGAACTGAGAAAGAACGAAGATGATTTGTTTGCTTTGAAGGCTTGAAACTTTTGCAGAGAGAGAGATCTAGAAATTTCGGAAAGTTTGAATGAGGGTTTTGATTTTCCTTTTATAGTGGAGAGAGAAAGAAGATGAAGGGGTTTTTGAACTTGAAAGGACCAAAACGTTTCAACTGACTTGCACGGATATTTAAAAATATTGAACACGATTTTAAATATGGAGGCGTAAAAATAGGTACGTGTGTGCAGCAGTTAAACAATAATGCAATAATGAACAAAAAGATAACCTTTTGATAAATTGGAATGATACAGAAGTTACCTTTTTGATAAAAAAATTTAAATTGATCAACAAAAAGGACGGAAAGGACGGTAGTGGGAAGGGAAGTAGGCAGCAACTTTTTTGATATGTCAGGATAGGGTGAAGCGGCTGAAGCGGTCGACGTGACTGATGTGACCGATCGGTAAGGACAAGCCGGTTAAAACAGATTGGTAAAAGTAATCCGGCCGCAGTTCGTCGGTCAGGTAAGTGAAACGATCGGTTAGACTAGCTATTGGTTGACGTCACTGCTTGAGGCTTGACCGGTCACGAAGGTAACCGGTTAGACTATGATCGGTCAGGGATGAAAGTAATGACCGGTTAGGAGAGAACTTTACACCGGTTAAGGGCCATCGGTTAAGGACATTTTCTACCGGTTAGGAGTATCAGTTAGGGTTACCGGTTAGAGATGTCAGTTTAGGAATTCTTGCATGCTGGTTATATGAACCGGTCAAGGGCACCGGCTAGCACAAGTATTTGAGGGACCAACATGATCAATTGAGAGCTTACACAGGCAACAAAGTTAGCACAATAAATTAACGAAAATCAATCATGCCTAGTTCTCCTCTAAGGAATTCAAATCTTTTAATGTCCAAGGGTTTTTTCAAAATATCAGCTAATTGATAATCAGTATGGACCTTTAAAAGAATGATGTTACCCTTTTCAACGTGATCCTTGAGGAAGTGGTATTTGATGTCTATGTGCTTAGTCTTTGAATACATCACAGGATTGTTGGAGACTGAAATGGCTGAGGTGTCATCACAATAGATAGGACACACTTCTTGGGGTATTTCATAGTCCACTAGTTGTTGCTTCATCCATAGTATTTGTGAACAGCAACTCCCAGCAACTATGTACTCAGCCTCAGTCATAGAAGTGGAAATTGATGCTTCTTTCTTGCACGACCAGGAAACTAATCGGCTACCTAGAAATTGATAAGTTCCACTGGTACTTTTCCTGGTGACCCTACAAGCTGCAAAATCAGCATCTGAATAGCCAATCAGTGTAAATGATGAATCTTTTGGATACCACAAACCTAAGTTGGCAGTTCCCACAAGATATCTAATAATTCTTTTAACAGCTTGTAAATGAGATTCTCTAGGGTCAGCTTGAAATCTAGCACATACACATATGGCAAACATGATATCTGGCCTACTGGCAGTTAAGTAAAGTAGAGATCCTATCATACCTCGGTAGAGTGTCATATCTACTTTCTTACCGGACTCATCTTCGTCAAGGTGTACATTTGTGGCCATTGGAGTGCTTTGAGGATGAGCAGAATCAAGACCAAATTTCTTGATTAGATCTTTGGTGTATTTGGCTTGATTGATGAATATATCTTCTTGGGTTTGCTTGACTTAAAGTTCAAGGAAAAATGTTAGCTCACCCATCATGCTCATCTCAAACTTGTTCTTCATAAGTTTCTCAAATCTCTTACATAATTTTTCGTTAGTAGATCCAAAAATAATGTCATCAACATATATTTGAACTAACAATGAATGACCATTATGCTTTGCAATAAATAAAGTGGTATCGATTTTACCTCGTTCGAACTTCTCACTAAGTAGAAATTTGGAGAGAGTTTCATACCATGCTCGAGGTGCTTGCTTGAGGCCATACAAAGCTTTATTCAATTTGTAGACATGATTAGGCTTCTTGGAATCTTCAAATCCTGGAGGTTGTTCTACATATACAAGCTCTTGAAGTTCCCCATAGAGAAAGGCACTTTTCACGTCCATTTGATATAGCTTAAACTCTTTGTAGGCTGCATAGGTAAGAAATAACCTAATGACTTCTAATCTAGCTACGGGAGCAAAGGTCTCGTCATAATCTATGCCTTCTTCCTGTCTATATCCTTTCGCCATTAATCTAGCCTTGTTTCTTGTAATCTTTTCAGACTCATCCAATTTATTTCTATAAACCCATTTCGTTCCAATCACTGTTTGATCACTAGGTCTAGGCACTAGTTCCCATATTTTGCATCTGTCAAACTGGTTAAGCTCTTCTTGCATAGCTTCTACCCAGCTGGGGTCATCGAGTGCTTCTTCAGTTTTCTTTGGTTCTATATTTGAGACCATTGCAGAGGAAAATAATCCATGTTGATCCTCCATGCTTCTTAACTGGCCTCTAGTCATCCTTGGACCAAAGACATCACCAATCACATTTTCTAAAGGATGATCTTTAACTGTTCTCACTTTCCTAGGGAGGTCTTGCCTGATCGATTCTTGTCTTAGGGTTTCTATTGGAGGAGTAGAGTCGGCTAAGGGAGGTGTGACCGGTTGGGGAGATCGGTTAGGTGAGGGTGATGCTGACTGATGGTGATCGGTTAGTGGAGAGGGAAATGGTAAGTTGATATTTGAAATTGGTTCAGCTTCAGGTGGTGAATTAGGAATGTTAACATGAGGACTAGCTGGTAGTGGGTCGGTTAACAGAGTTTGATTGTTAGGTTGTCTAACCGATTGAGGAAAGAAGGAGTCATCAACTAGGTCTCTACAGGTTACACCACTAGAGGCTGAAGGCTGAGCTGGAGGTTGATTTGCATTGATACTGGTGGATTGATTGGAATTTTGATTGCTAGATTCACCTGTCTCAAACACACCAGAATTATCGGTACTATTTAGAGCCTTGTAAGACTCCAGCAAATCAAATTCATCAAAAGTAACAAGAACAGATTCAACAATTTTCAACAATCGTTTGTTAAAATTTCTAAATGCCTTACTATGCTTGGCGTAGCCAACAAAGATACCTTCATCAGCTTTTTCATCAAATTTACCTTGGCGCTCTTTACCGTTTTAAAGTACATAGCATTTGCAGCCAAAAATCTTGAAGAAACCAATGTTGGGAATTCTGCCATGCCACAGCTCATAAGGGGTCTTGTTGTGAAATTTGTTGACTAATGATTGATTCTGGGTGAAGCAAGCTGTATGGATAGCTTCGGCCCAAAAATACTTGGGAAGCCTAGCTTCGGATATCATTGTTTTTCCAGCTTCGATCAAGGTTCTGTTCTTTCTCTCAACTACACCATTTTGTTGCGGTGTTCCAGCAGCTGGGAAATTATGATCTATTCCGTGATCATACAGTACTGAGCGATTTCATTGTTTTTGAACTCCGTTCCATTATCTGATCTCATACTGATGATGTCACATTCCTTTTGTGTTTGAAGTAGACAGAATAATCTGGTGGCAACTTCATATGTATCATCTTTTGAAGCAAAGGTCTCCACCCAGGTATATCTTGAGAAATCGTCTACAACAACCAAAGCATATCTGCTACCCCCTAAACTGGCAGTTGTTGTGGGGCCAAACAGATCCATATGTAGCAACTGGAGGCACCTAGAAGTGGACATGCAGGGCTTGCTGTGGAATGATTCTTTATGTAGTTTTCCTAACTGACAGGCTCTGCATTTCCTTCCATGGTCAGCAGACACTTGAGGTAAGCCATCAACTAGATTTTTATTAGCCAGCTTGGATAGGTATTTGAAATTCAAGTGACTGAGTCTCTTGTGCCATAGCCAGGAATTCTCACTGATGTTCTTAGCTACAAAACAAACATTAGTAACATTTGAAACATTATTTAAATCTATAGCATAAACGTTACCTTTTTGATATCCAGTGAGAAGGGTTTCACCTGTAGCAATATTTTTCACATAACAGTTGGAAGAATTGAAAATGCAATGCATACCTTTATCACAGAATTGTGATATAGAGAGAAGGTTGTGTTTCAGACCATCCACCAAAGATACCGTCTGTACAGTAATTGTACCTCTTATGATGGATCCACGACCAATAATTTTACCCTTTGCGTTGTCACCAAAGACAACTGGAGGACCAAATGCTTCTTCAAGATCGGTTAGAAGATCGGCATGTCCAGTCATATGCCTAGAGCATCCACTGTCATAATCCAAACATCCTTACCAGCATCGGTTGAGGCCATTAAGCATTCCTGAAATAAAACAATAAGCTTATGATCCCCCTTATTCTTTGGGTCCAAAGAATTAGTTACTCTTTGGCAGCCATACCTGGCCACCACCTGAGCTTTTAGACTCAGTGGGTCCAGATAGGTGCTTCAAGAGGCATTCATAAGCCTTGTGGCTGATAAAATCACAGTTTGTACATTTATTAGAAGATGGCTGTGAGGGCTTAGATGAGCTGATGTTCAATTTAGCCAATGCTTCAGAGGGGTTTAATGATTGAGCAGAAAAAAATCCTTTGGAGACGAAGGTGATGGATTTACCTTTGTTGGCCGGTTGCACAGGTTTGGGAATGCCTATACCGGTTGAGGGGCCCTTACCGGTTGGTTGATCGGTGATGGTTGTCTGACCGGTCGGACCCTTACCCGTGACGGCTACCTTACCGGTTGAGGTTTCCTGACCTGCAACGTGACCAGCAATTTTAATTCCACCTTTGCTGTCACCATCACTGAGTGAGACATATTGTCCTAACTCAGGATCAGCTACCTCGGTCCATTGGGATTTGTTCTTGTCAATTTTGGCCTTCATCTGTTCCTGCACCTTGGGATAGGAGTGTGGGACAGCACTAAAAGGTCTAGTTAACCCTCTCTTAAGCAGGTTGGATTGAGCATCATCAAATTTACCCATCAAGTTCTCAATAACAGACTTAGTAATTGGTTTGTCTTTGCTGTCATTGTCATTGCTGCTGGAGGTAAAGCCTATACCAGATGATACATCTCTGTTAGGAGACATCTGATCTTGTATGATAGTCTCCATAGCAGCTCGGGATTTTTTAAAGGTGTCAATAGATTTTGAAAGAGAATTATTTCTTGACACAAGATCAGCAACTTGACTATAACAGATATTTAGTCTTTCAGTGAGTTCTTGATTATCTTTCTTCAACTGATCAGAGCCTAGCTTACTTTCATTCAAAATTTTCATTTCAGCTTTTAAAGAGTCATTCTCAGTTGTGATCTTTTTAAAATTAGCAGCCATAATTTTGTGAGCTTCATTTAATTTTTCAAAATCTGAGAAGAGTTCATTTATCACCTCTGCCATTTCAGACTTAGACATATTTGGCATAGGGTCAATGGTAGGCTGAGAGGTTGAGGATGATGGTTCAAAATTTGGATCAAAATTAGGTAGGGATGATATAGGTTGAAGGCTTGGCTCGGTTAGGGTCTTTAGAAATTGAATCGGTCGGGGCTCAAGTATCGGTTGATGAGAGGAAATTGGTAAGGCTTGAGCTTGGTAGGTCTGTTGAATCGGTTGCATCAGCGGTCTGAGAGAGGGCATGGTTTTACACTGACCGTAGAGAGATCTACCTATGTGTTTGGATTTTGAAGTTGTAGGGATTATCTGCCTTGGGAATAGGATCATCAACGTATGTCAAGGGAGATCTCATAGGTTAGGTCTGGTCATTGTAAGATGATTGTTCATTGGAGTTGGGGTGTCTATAGATAGGTGACTGCAAGGAGATGGGTTTGTCATCGGTTCCATCAATAGCAACAAAACTGACATCAGCATCTTCATCTATGTCAGCATCCTCATTTTCGGAATCAGTCTCGAACCATACTGGCATAGCCTTTTCAGTTCCATCCTCGGCAACTAAGCTCTTAGATCTGGGGTTTTTTTTTAAAGGTTTCTTCCTCAGAAATTCATACTTTGGTTGAGGACATTTGGAAGCAAAATGACCGGGTTTTCTACAGTTGTAACACACAAGCTCACCTTGGGCATTCTTACCATCGGTTGAGGTTGAGGTTTGGCCTTTTCTTTGGAAGTTTCCAGATCACTGAAATGATGAGGATTTGGGTTGGAAGGATTTGCTATGGGATTGTTGGGATCTTTTGAAATCCTTGAACTTTCTATAGTTTCTAGCGAAGGCAGCAAACTCATCTTCTTCCTCAAGAGGCATACTAGATGAGGTATTGGCTTGAGTTGATTGAGGCTGAGAAAT
Source organism: Adenophora triphylla var. japonica (assembly GCA_022495995.1). Taxonomy (NCBI): domain Eukaryota; kingdom Viridiplantae; phylum Streptophyta; class Magnoliopsida; order Asterales; family Campanulaceae; genus Adenophora; species Adenophora triphylla. Next base: position 68,641 of record JAFEMH010006126.1, on the reverse strand, counting down.
TGAGGGAGAGTCATTGGTAGGTTGGCTGTTTAGCAAAGAAGAGCGAGGGAAGATCTCGGTCTGAGCTGGCAGAGATAGATTTTTAAATTGTTTTTGAACTCCACTCAGCCGGTTGAGCTCTTCCTCATATAAAAACAACGTTGAAACAATGTTCTGGATATGAGTAACGTTCAAATCTCGGCACTCTTTCAAAATAGCGACCTTGACATGCCACAAATCTCAAAGAGAATTGAGTAATCTCATGTTTAGGTCTTTCATAGTGTAAACTCTACCTAAAGATGCACAAGAATTACTCACCTCGCATAAACGATCGTATGTTTCCTTTAACGTCTCATTTGGGTTCTTCTTGAAGGACTCAAACTCAGCAACACTTTTGTAGAGTTTGTTGTCCTTGCAAACTTGATCTCCTTCAAAGTATCTGAGTAGACTTTGCCACACTTGTTGAGCGGTCTCATAGCATTGTACTTGTTTGTACAGTCTGTCATCAAGGCCTGAGGTTAATATGTGTAAAGCTTTTCTGTCCAAGGAGTCACAGATTTTGTCATCCTCGGTCCATTCTTCACGTGGTTTTGGAACATAAGTTTCATAAACCTCAAAATCTTGTTCAGACGTTCTATCGACATGATCCATGAGAGGAGTTTTGGGTGCTCTAGTTGCAAGATTGATTTTTATGGGTGTCATGGGACCATCTCTGACTACAGTGGTTAACCTATCATCTATTGAGTCCAAGTACCGCATGATTCTGTTTTTCCATACTGGAAATTCGTTTTCGTTCAACATGGGAATAGTCGCCATGTTCCAAGTTTGCATGAGTTTTCCTGCCATTTTGGAATTGGCAATTCAAGCGGTTAAGCTTGGAAAAATGGTTTTCAAAAATTGCTAGCTCTGATACCAATTGTTAGGTCCCAAATGGTAGGAATCAGGCTAGAGGGGGGGTGAATAGCCTGTTAAAACTTTTTGCTAAAAACACTTTTGATCTTTGTAAATATTAAGTTGTACTTGCTAACCGGTGAGGATAGGTTTGCATATCGAAATATCGGTTAGAAGGATATATCAAACGTCAAGTTAAAATCTCATGCAGCAAGGACAAATTTCATTTCCAAGTAAGACAAACAAGTAAGCAGTAGTAAGAGTCAACAGGTTGTGACTGGTCAAGTGATTATCAACCAGTTACAACTACACAAAAATAAACAAACACACAGAAGAAAGACACGTTGTTTGAAGAGGTTCACAGTGTTAAATAACTGCTACGTCCTCTACCAAGTTTGGTCAAAACTTGGATTTGTGAAAGTGCACTGCTATTAATGGATCCTACCTATTACAAGTTGCAAGCCAATGATTGATGGCTGCTAAACTAAAGGTGACCACTAACGGATCGATCTACAATAAAGACCTGGTGTTTTCTAGAGATGTGCTCACAAGTTGAGCTAATTTCTCTAGGGTGTTGTGTGTGAATCAATCAATGTGTTCCATAAGTAGTCTAATGGAGGAGCACAACAATATTGATTGAGGTGCTCAGTGTACAAGTCCTACAGAGATGTCTAGTGAAAGAGGGGACTTGTATTGAATGCCTTGAACTAGGGAATTTGCAGGTTGGTAGTTCAAAGCAGCTCACTCTCAAGGATTCTTTAAATGCACCACCCTTCTTCAATGCTCCAGAGAAGCTATTTATAGTGGACTTCAAATGAAGGAGTCGTTGTCTTTGAAGAGGTTGCAATGATGACTTGGACAGGCACGCCTTTGAATGGGAGTATCTTTGCATTTAATGCCTGAGATAGGAGAGAGAAGATTTTCATTGAGTGGTTGAAGGGATGTGAGTACTGGTTACTTTGACAATCCATTTTGAGGTTCTGAATGCAGCAGGAATGTCACTTCAGCGTCAATTCAGCATGCTGCTTTACCAACTTTAGCTAAAGTAGATGGATGGGTAGTTGGGAGCAATAAATGCTTCGGTTAGGTTGGCTGAAAGGAAGCTTGATGGAGAAGCTTGACTGGTTGGACAGGTTAAGGACCAGAACCGGTTAAGGATTCAATCAGTGAGGTAAGGGCTTTAGCTGATCGGTTAAGGACTGCTTGACCGGTCAAGGACCTCTGACCGGTTGAGGGGTCAACCGGTTAAGGGAAGCTCCTTTAACAAGAAACTCGCAAACTGATGGAGAAAATATTCAGGTATTCAAGTCTTCATGTCTTGAGAAAATTACATATTAAAACACTGGCACTAGCATTAAGAGAACCTATGATACATAGAAAGATTCTATTTGGTCTAATTAATTTTAGGGGTCCACATTAATGCTTGTTGTGATTGGAATTAAGCAATTCTAAATCTAAACATATATTTGACTAACAGAAGATATGGATTTGCTCTTTGAGAGTAGGCCTTTCGACAATTTCAGTAACTTTGAGTCTCCACCTTCTAGCAAATTCAGCAAAAGGCTCATTGGCATGTTGCTTGGTTTGTTCAAGATCCCTCCTAGTAGGGTGGTAAATGGAGTTGTCTTCAAACTGTCTTTGGAAGACTAAACATGCAGACGGCCAGTCAAGCCTTGTAGTCATAGGAAGATACATGTACCAATTCCTTGCAGCACCCTCCAAGGTTTGAGGAAAGCATTGGGCCAAGATTGTGTTATCAACGCCCATTGGAAGCATGGCACAAGTGTAGGTCTCAACATGAGCTCGAGGACAAGTAGTGCCATTGAACTTGGCAATGTCGGGTGTCTTGTACTTGCGAGGGAACTTGGTGATGGATTGTTGAAGAGCATCGGGATCAAATGGAACGAATGACCCCTTTGAAGTGTCAAGAGTTGCAAGTTTCTTCTCGAGGTAGTTCTTAGTAACATGGTCACCAAGTTTAGTAGTTTCACCACTGCCTTCTTTCTTGGTTTTAGTACCCTTGGAGATATGTCCCTCATCATCGGAGGAGGATGAGGAAGAGGATGAATTGGATTCTTCCTCTTTCTTGCTTGCCTTTTTGGTTTTCTTATTCTTTTTGGTGTAGGATTCCTCTTCATCGGAGGAGGATTCCTCTTTCTGCTTTTGTTTTCTTACTTTCTTGACTTTAATGTCGTTGAGCTCTTGCATGAGGGCGGCCATTTGGGCATTTTGTTCCTCAATTTTCTTACTTTGTTCATCCAACCTAAGCATGGCTTCGATGAGTTGGGCCTTAGCTTCGTTGATTTCGGCCTCGGTGGTAGAAGGAGAAGCAGACATCGTGTCGAGCTTTGGCAAAGAACCGTGTAGCAACCGTGTTAAACCATGATCGAGTCCCAACAAGTCGGCTGAAAAGGGTGTATGAAGGCTTGAAGGTTTTGGCCAAAACACGAAAAGACCGAACACTTGTCTCGTACGGGACAAGCAGTCTCGCGTGAGACAACACCACGGATGTCACATTTTTTTTGATTTTAATCCTAATTTTGGTCGGACGGAAAATCCGTTTTGGGGGCTTCTAACATTTCAAAATCCAAACCTAGAGACCTAGGGGTCGAAGTCATCCCAAGTAACATCGAGTTTTGTGCAATAAATTTGATGAGAAATTTTTCTCTTTTTAGGGGCAAATCCGAAGGGACAATTATAGGGACATTTCCGAAGGGACTATTCCGAAGCGACAATTTTTTGATTTCTTTTCCATGGATTATTGCACAAAACGATCTTGACAATGGATTACAAGGACTCCAAGATCAAACCGACCGGTCACGGAGTGTCCTAAAAAGTCAATCTACATGATATGTAGCGATGCAGGGCTGGAAGGCTAGACTCCCCGCGATATGACAATCTAGATGGATTGAATACGCGGAGTGGGATGATCCAACTTCGGAGAGACCGGCGACTAGGTGGTTACCGTCATCCGTCCTTAGTGTGGGTCCCAGTTTAATCAGGGTATTTAGTGCAACGACAGTTATATTATGAGTGCGCGTGTGTGAGAGTCAAACTAGGTGATAGAGTAAAATAGAAAGTTTTTTTTCTTTGAAAATTAAATAAAAACAGATAGTGGCCGCACCAAGTGGTTGCCTACGTTTCTTCCAAATTAGGAAGACTCAGGCCGTCGTAGTTCCACTTAAAGAGATAGAGAAAGAGAATTAAATTAATTAATTACAAAGCTCGAGTCAACCAATGAACGGTAAAAATTAAAATAATCCAATCTCACGCAAGTATATAGTTCAAGTAATAAACTAATTACTCTACCCTGCAAAATAAAGTTAGCACAAGCAAAAATAGAAATAATAATTTATTTTGATTATTCTGAATTTTTAAAAATTTTCTATAATTTTTTTTTTTTTTTGATATGATCAAACTTTAAAGTAAAGTCAACCAAGATTTTTTTTATTTATTTTATTTTTGATAGGTCAAACTTAAATAAAGTCAACCAAGGCTTAAAACCCTTTCATTCTAAATTCCAAGTTAGGCTGTTGACGTGTTCTGAATTGACCCATTGTCTCGTGCTGGACAAACTTGTCCCGCGCTGGATAAGCATTCGGCCAGAATAATTTTTTTTGACGAAAACAGTACAGAAAAATTTCAAAAAATTAAGAAAAATCAAATTTTTTTTTTGAAATTAAAAAGATTGATAATATTCAATTGTAATGCAAGTCTAACTCTCTTAATTAATAATCCCAACAGAGTCGCCAAAACTGTAGCGTTGATATTTTTATCGAATAACAGAGTCGCCACTTATTATTTATTTAGGAAAACAATAAAAAAAATCTTTTTGATTTTAAAGAGATTTGAGGGTTCGGTGGTTAAGTTATGGAATGAGAAGGTCGAGGAGCACCCATTCCACCCAATTCGGAGATCGGTCTTGCCAATTGAGTATTATCAATCTTTTCAATAAATAAGAACGAGAAAATCCTAATCAATTTTTTAATTAGGTATGTCGGATTGTATGCTTCGAGATCGCCTCCATGGATTGAAGAGACTCTAGGCTAATCCTTTTGATGGGATTGCACTACTCTAAAAGCCAATAGAGAGATTGAGAAGAAGAAAGTAAAAGTATAGGAGTTTACCTAGCGTTTGGAAAGTATTTGATTTAGAACGTGGTTCTAAGATGTCTTCTCGGTCGAGAAGTGATTCGGGCAGAGTTCCGCCTTGATTTTAGGCTTGAGCCCCGATGTTCGTCAATCAACGTGGTTGATGGACAAATTTGGGAGTTGTTTGTGAGTGATTTGAAGAAATCTTTCAAGGAGAGAACCCAACAAATTGTGTGTGTTGTGTGTTTTTGATCGGGGATCGGGGGCCTCTGAAATACTGAAAGCAATCAGATATTTATAAGGGTTTATTAGGTGGATGCATGACTTGGTCACCAAGTTTAAGAGACTCAAGTGGATTGAGACTCCTCCCAAGAAAGCTTTCAGAACCCTCTAGTCAGTAGAGATCCGGATTAGATGATATTTATCAAGAAAAGAGTTTGAAACGGAGAAAGAAAGTGATTCTGCACATCCTCCAGAGGGGTTGTCTCGCGCGAGACACGTATGTCCCGTGCGGGATAACTAGTCTTTTGACCATTTTGCCCTCTTCAGTTTATTCTGTTAGTCAGTTAGGTCCAAAACTAACGAGGTTAGTTAGAAACTTAACGAAACATGATGAAACTAATATGCTTTCATCAAAACACAAAATAGAGACGAAGAGTAGTGTAATCATGAATTATAGGTTCAGAATGGGGTGTCTACATGGCTGAATGAATGAATTTGCCAAACCTGGTGGGGGGTATTTATAGTTAGTGAAGAGTTGGGGTGCCCTTTGGGAATAAACACAATTGGCACCTAGTGAATATTGGTCGTTGGATCAGATCTTGATTAAGGGCTCAGATCTGTTGGACCTGCCAGCACCTATTCGAACTGGTTCCTTGAACCATTCCAATCCTTGACCTGGTTCATCGAGCCTGGCTTGAACCCTTTAGCGTGGACCAGATCCAAGACACACGATCCAACCCAATCATGCACCGGCCCAGCCTAATCAGAACGGGCCTAGGCCCAACCGCACCCATGCATCAGCCTAACCGAGCCCAAGACAAACCTCACCACTGCACCTGAGCCACGAACCTTGATCGATTTTATAAAAATCAAAGGCTCCAATAGCTCCTAGCGACGATGCGCTCGCCAAATCGCACCACTGCACCTGAGCCACGAACCTTGATCGATTTTCTAAAAATCAAAGGCTCCAATAGCTCCTAGTGACGATGCGCACGTGCGAAGTTCAAAGTGCGCCTCTAAAGCGCCCAATGCGGCCTTCGCGAGTGTGGTCCAAATTGAGCTAGTATAAAACTGGCACAATTTGGGCTACTCCTGCATGATTGGCCCAATGGTCCACCTAGGTTGGCTCAAGGAGGAACAACTTGATGTCTCCTCCTTGTTTGCATCCACTTATAAACTATCATTACTTTACATCTCAAAGCAATGTGGGATAACTCTCTCATATCCCATAAACTCTTCATTTTCCCATTTCAAGTTACAATCTTTAGCCATTAATTTCTCATTCACCCGGAAATGGTTTTGAGTAAATAAATGCATTTTCTTAATCTACAGCAAATGTAGATTATAATTTTGTAACTTATTTTATTAAACAATAAATGAAATCTATTTGAAAATTGGGTCAAAACTTGGTCAAACTAAGTTTCCAAAACCCATTTCCAACAATCCCCCACATGAATGACAATTAATGCATGTATGAAGATTCGTCCAAAAGTTCCGGCGAACTACTATTGCATCGGGATAGGTAGCTTATGGCCTTGAACCTTCCCTAGTGAAATACTATCGGATATACTAGCCATTCAGTAGCGCGATGCTTTGAACTGGTGACTGTATAGTGTATACCAAGACAACAATACTCACACAATAATAGCTCTAACCCTATTTGTTCTCACATTGTGTCCATTTCGGCCCTGGACCGTATCTCATTCATAAGCGTTCATTTAGAAGCGGCCTTATTACTTCTCACGTATATAGGTGATTCATACTATAAAGAGTATCCTGATATACTCCACTCGTAGGTATATGAATCATTAAAGTTTTCTCAACTTATCCTCACCACTGCTGCAGGTGCACACACTTGGATGTTCTGGGAATGAGTATGAAACAGGTTCCAGGTGTTTCTACTGAACTCATAACTTAGTTTTCTCATTGAACCAAGGGCCTGGGATCTCCATTTCTCAAGGTTGAGTGTCCACTATGAGTTCTTTTGTTGTGAGTTTTAAACCCATTCCCCTTAATAGTTTATATAGTTGATCTCTATTTATACCTTTCTTAAACGGATCCGCTATGTTATCATTTAACTTTACATAGTCAATTGTGATAACACCATTTTGATCAACTATCTAATGAAATTATGTCTACGACGAATATGTCTAGACTTACCATTATACATACTGCTCTGTGCCCTTCCTATTGCTAATTGACTATCACAATGTATCATAACAACAGGCACAGGCTTACTCCAATAAGGAATATCCTCCAAGAAGTTCTTAAGCCATTCTGCTTCCTTTCCAGCTTTATCTAAAGCTATAAACTCAGATTCCATCGTGGATCTAGCTATACACGTTTGTTTGGAGGATTTCCATGACACCGCTCCTCCACCAATTGTGAATACATATCCACTTGTGGATTTAAAGTCTTTTGTGTCTGATATCCAATTAGCATCACAGTATCCTTCTAATATTGCTGGATATCTCTTATTAAGTATCACATGATTCATTGTATACTTTAAATATCTCAATACTCTTAATAGAGTCTTCCAGTGATCCGCACTGGGATTACTAGTGAACCTACTTAGTTTGCTCACTGAATATGCGATGTCTGGACATGTACAATTCGTTAAGTACATCAGACTCCCAATTATTCTTGCATATTCCAACTGAGAAACTGGTTCCCCTCTGTTCTTTGCTAAGTGTAGAGTCAAATCTACCGGTGTCTTAGTCGGAAGGTCATTAATGACATTGAACTTTCGAAGTTTATTTTCTAGATAATGGGACTGTGACAGAACTATTCCTTCTGATGTTCTAGAAATCTTTATTCCTAATATAACATCAGCTAATCCCATGTCTTTCATGTCAAAGTGCTTCTTTAACATGCCTTTAGTATTCATGATCAATTCATGAGTACTTCCCATTATCAACATGTCGTCTACGTAAAGACAGACAATTACAAATGATTCAGATGTTCCTTTGATGTAGACACACTTGTCACATTCATTTATCTTGAATCCATTTGACAACATCGTTTGGTCAAACTTTTCATGCCATTGCTTAGGTGCTTGATTTAGTCCATACAACGATTTAACAAGTTTACACACCTTCTGTTCTTTACCTGGAACAATGAATCCTTCGGGTTGTTCCATATAAATATCTTCAACTAGCTCTCCATTCAAGAAAGTTGTTTTCACATCCATCTGGTGTATCTCAAGATTATGCACGGCTGCAATTGCTATAAGAACATGTATGGATGTTATCCCTGTGACAGGAGAATATGTATCGAAGAAGTCATATCCTTCCTTTTATCTAAACCCTTTGGCTACTAGCCGGGCTTTGTACTTATCGATAGATCCATCTGCCTTATACTTCCTTTTAAGGATCCATTTGCAACCCAACAGTTTGCATCCTGGAGGAAGATCAACCAACTCCCAAGTATTATTATGCATTATGGACTCTCTTTCACTATTAATAGCTTCTTTCCATAATGGACTATCCAGAATGGATAAAGCTTCCTTAATAGTAGCTGGTTCATTTTCTAACATATATGATTGAAAATTAGGACCAAAAGACTTTTTCACTCTTGCCCTCTTACTACGTCTAGGTCCTTCATCTTCTTCTCGAGATGGGCCATTTGTAGATTCATAAGTTCTCTTATTAGAACTTGTATCTTTCCTATCCTTAGCAGGAAATATATTTTCAAAGAATGACGCTTTCCTTGATTTTATCGTCATTCCTTCATTCATATCAGGAATGTCCGACTTGTGCACTATAAATCGATAGGCACTATTATTACTGGCATATTCAATAAAGATGCAGTCAACCGTCTTGTGACCGATCTTTATTTGCTTTGGCTTAGGTACCTCAACTTTAGCTAGACACCCCCACACTTTAAGGTATTTATAACACGGCTTATGATTATTCCATAATTCGTAAGGAGTCTTATCAATTCCTTTCTTGGGTATCTTATTAAGAATGTAGTTGGATGTGAGTATGGCTTCCCCCCACAAGTTATCGGGTAAGCCTGAACTGATTAACAATGCATTCATCATCTCCTTAAGAGTACGATTTTTGCGTTCAGCTACTCCGTTAGACTGAGGTGTATATGGTGCTGTCGTTTGATGAATAATGCCAGATTCCCAGCATAATTCTTCAAATGGGGCGACATATTCTCCTCCTCTATCGCTTCGAATCTTCTTAATCTTTACGTTAAGTTGATTCTCAACTTCATTCTTATAAGTTTGGAAAGCCATTATTGCTTCATCCTTACTTCTCAAGAGATATACATACCAATATTTAGTGTAATCATCTATAAAAGTAATGAAATATTTTTTCCCACCTCGAGTTTGCACTAACTTTAGATCACAAATATCTGTGTGAACTAACTCAAGAGGTGTTGTATTTCTTGTCACCGAAGAAAATGATGACTTAGTCATTTTCGCTTCAACGCAAATTTCACAATTGTCAGTTGAATCGAATTTATTCATAGGAATTAATTCTTGACTCACTAACTTCTTAATTGTGTTGTAATTCACGTGACCTAATCTATCATGCCATAGATTAGGACTATCTAACAGGTAGACATAAGAAACAAACTTTTCATTCTTCGCTTCAAAGCGGATAATATTTCTTACATTCATTTTGAACAGGCCCTTTTCAAGGTACCCATTTCCAAGAAACATATCATTCTTGGTCAATACAAAGTTTTCTAACTCAAACACTAGTCTAAATCCATCCATGCTCAACAGCGATCCGAAAACCAGGTTCTTGGGAATGTCTGGGACATGCAGCACATCCTTGAGAGTTAGCTCTTTGCCTGAAGACATCTTCAGTATAACCTTTTCAAGTCCCATGACATTGGAAGTGACACCGTTTCCCATACACACCTTCTCTCCACTGATAGGAGTGTATGACAAAAAGCAAAATCTATCAGCACATATGTGGCGGGTAGCTCCAGTGTCTATCCACCATTTATTACTGGTGTCTTCGAAATTTTCTAAGGTGGCTTCAAAGGTTTTACACACCATTGCTTCTAAATCAAGCCCATTCAGCCTTTCAATAATGGTGACTTGATTTTTGGAGTCGGTCTCTTGAATCTTGTAGACCCGTTCCAATGAGTTCCACAACTCCTTGGCTGTCTCCACAAGACAGTACTCCTCGTATAAGTCTTTACTTAGCCCACTCAATATGTACATTTTACAAATGAGATTTCCATGATTCCATGCCTCTGTGGCTATCCGCCCTTGCGGATCTGAATCATCATTCCGACTAGCGGAGATACCTTGTTCAACGAACATCTTCAAACCGAGGTTGGTTAAGAGGTAAAACATCTCTTGTTGCCAGCTTTTGAAGTCCGCACCTCCGAACTTCGTTGTTTTCTTGCCAAGTGTTGGATAATTCTGAATCGGAGTGGACACAACAATTTGGTTCGTTGCATTTGTTTGATGAGGGTGGGTAACCCCGAACAACTGAGAGGTTTTATTTTTAGTCGACATTTCTTTAAGAAAACGTAAATTACTTCTTACGATTGTTAGAAAAATTATAACAGAAATTCGAAAAAGGCTTTCTTTTGGAAATAACTGAAAATAACAAAATCGGAAAATAAATAAAAATCGAAAAAAATGAATTAAACTGAGAATGCAGAGAGTTGAGGCTTGTGTTAGACATAATCTCCGTAAGAAATAATTGCCCCGCACTGGTGCTAACGGTAATTGACAATCTTCTCGTAAGATGCAACGACTTTAATTGTCGTTAATAGGAGCACTCCAAATTAACGACTTCGGCGAACAAATCTAAGTATTTGGAACTTCTGGACTTGAAAGAAATTTTATGCTTCAATATGCTCTACTAGGCTATTGGATATTTGATGGCTGAATGAATGAATTTGCCAAACCTGATGGGGGGTATTATAGTTAGTGAAGAGTTGGGGTGCCCTTTGGGAATAAACACAATTGGCACCTGGCTGCAAAGTGCACCTCTAAAGCGCCCAATGCGGCCTTCGCGCGCTTCGCGGGTGTGGTCCAAAATTGAGCTAGTATAAAACTTGTACAATTTGGGCTACTCCTTGCATGGTTGGCCCAATGCTCCACCTAGGTTGGCCCACGAAGCCCACGAAGGAACAACTTTATGTCTCCTCCTTGTTTGCATCCACTTATAAACTATCATTATTTTACATCTCAAAGCAATGTGGGATAACTCTCTCATATCTCATAAACTCTTCATTTTCCCATTTCTAGTTACAATGTTTAACCATTAATTTCTCATTTACCCGAAAATGATTTTGAGTAAATAAATACATTTTCTTAATCTACAACAAATATAGATTATAATTTTGTAACTTATTTCATTAAACAATAAATGAAATCTATTTGAAAATTGGGTCAAAACTTGGTCAAACCAAGTTTCCAAAACCCATTTCCAACAAACAGCCATATAAATCCCAGAATGTTTTGATTGTTAGAGATATTATCTCAAGTCGTGAATTGATATATATAAAATTATGTGTCACTTTCCTTAACACCAATTGGTTCAAGGTGAAACCTTAGACTTTAGATTGTATCAGAGCAGGTCCATTACATATATAGGCCCAGCGGCTCAAGATGTTACTTCGGGCCACCTGATTAATGAGTTCACGTTGTAAGCTTTGACAAAACCCGCTACACGTGAGGAGGCATGTTAGAGATATTATCCCAAATCAAAAATTAACAAACCTTGCTTATAATATATAAAGATCATAGACCACTCTATTTAGCAACAATTGCTTTTAATGTATAACCTCAAAAAGTTTAAAGTTTAAGATTGATAAAGACAGATTCTACCTATATGTCACACAGGAAATGAAAACTACTAGTACAAACCGCTGTTTGAAGAACATCATGTAGCCTAGATCAAGATAACTTAGGAACATCAATACAAGTTTATATGTCTATTAAAAGCCTCACTTATTTTCCAACGTTAGAAGAGTGAGTGTAATTCTCTTTCGTTAATTCAACTGTCTCAATTGCAAAAGAAGAACATACTTCCTCCGTCTCGTAAATATATTCCGATTTACCATTTTTGTTTGTCCCAATAAAATAGTCTTGTTTTCAAAAATGTCAGGTTAAAATCACTAAATTTCCAAAATTGTCAACCAGGAAGAAAAGGGAGTAATAGAGCAAACCTCATTAAGGTTAGTACAACAACAAAAAAAGTCTTAGTCTCGAAATAATTCGGAATCAGTTAAAATAAATTCTTATATGTCATCGTGAAAGAAAAAATGTAAGAAAAAAATAAGTTAAAAAAAGAAATAGGTGAGGAAAAAAATTAAAATAAGAAAAGAAGAAGAAGAAAAAAAAGAGTAATAATAAAATATATAATATATAATTAATAGAAAAAAATAGTAGTAATAAATTACCATGATCATCTATTCGCCCTATATCACCTGTATCAAACCAACCTTCATCACCAGAACTAGTAGTCTCCATTGTTGGATTTTGTCCCCAGTACCCAAGCATGAGGTGGGGCCCCCTTGTCAATTGATTTTCCTGTTTACCCTTAAAAAATGGGTCACATACATTGCAAATATCAATTTAATTGAAAAAATTGAATGTTGTTAGCAGTAGATATCTTAAACGAGCATCCAAAAAAGATAAAGTAACGTGGTTACAACGAAAACTAGTTTATGTATAAAAATCAAACAAACCCTTTAATTGGGGTACTATATTTGCATTTTTTCCTTCAAATTATTTTTTAACAACTTTCACTGCCCCACCATCAACCCCCTCTCATAGTCAAAGCTGTTTTATTTAAATTAAATTATATTACTTTTTGACAACTCCCTCACCCAACCCCCACTCCCCCCCCAACTCTTGGCTACCCACACCTACCCCTCCCCCCTCCCACACTCTCGGCTACCCACCCTACCCCACACCTATCCTATCCCCACACCCTACCCTATAACCACCCTAGCCTACCACCGTCATACCCTTTGCATTTCCCCACCACGCTACTCTACCCCTACCCTACACCCACCCAACTCACCCCTACTAATCCCCACCCCACCTCCATCACCCTACTACACCCTATCTTTTCCAACTTATCTTAGATTGTGTTTTCATCGAAAAAAAATTCATTTAATTTATCAAACACATGAAAATATTTTTCGAAAAATTCACTTTTTTTCATTTTTTTTTAATTACATTTTTCTTAGATTTATCAAACAACCGAAAACACGTTTATATTGCATTTTCCGTAAAACATTTTCAGTTTTCGAAAAATATTTTACTGGAAATCATTTTTCGAAAATCGTTTTACGCAAAAAAAACGGAGACTACTACAAAGTATTTTGAGCATTATGTTTAGACTAGTTTAATTATTTGATGAACAGTTAAAAGTTGTTATTAATTATATTTATAATAATGTATCACTAACAAGTATTAAATTTTTATTAGGGTAATGAAATTAATTTAAATATATTGTTTAAAGTACCTTTGTTCGTGATAAAAAAAAAGTGAAAAAAAAATTATTTTGGGAGGAGGAAGTAAAAGACTACTTAATCCCTCCTTTAATGCTAGAGCCGTCAATATGGGATAACGGGACGGGACGGCACTAAGTTGTCCCGCAACTAAAACGGGACGGGACGCGACGAATTTTCGCGGGACTAAAATATTCCGTCCCGTCCCAAATCTATTGCAGGACGCGAGACAATGCGGGACAAGTAAAGTCACAGCCACAGCCACAGGCTCACAAATTCCACTCCAAACAAGTGTTGTATTACAATTTACAAGTGTATTACAAAATTACATAAGAAAATCCAAACTTGCAGATTCTAGTAAGTGTATTACAAAATTACAAATTTCAACTCCAAACCACATACATATTCATAGTTAATAACAAAATTACAAAATTCAACTCCTTCCATTAACAATACTAGAAATTAGAAAGTAGAAATTTTAAGAACCATCACAAGTTCACATCTCACAGGCTCACATTAAGTCTGCCAACTGCCAAGTCACAACTTGAAAAAAATAAAAAAGACATGAAGTAAAAAAAAAAAAAAGAAAAGCTGGAAGAACAATAACTAAAGATAATTTCAAAGAAGCTGAGAATTGTAACAGACTCATAACTAAAGATAATTTCAAAGAAGCTGGGAATTTTAACAAGTAACAACAGTAAACTAAGCATGCAAATGGACTAAGAAAAGCCGAAAGAACAATAAGATCTGATTAAGCTGGAAATGACTAATGATCATAAAACCACACACTTTCATGCAGATTACAGAATACAGAATACTTACTCAGTTACCTGGAAATCTGGAATCAAGAAAGGAACACACCCTATCAATCATCAATAACTTGCACATTGGACCCTTCACTTGATAAAGATGTTTCAATAACAGCATCCGCTTCATCTTCATTATTATCAATTTCTACATTTAAATAAAAACACAAATATTAAGTAAAAGTAACAATAATTTAACACATTCAAATGAGTTTAAGAATAAAATTACCATAGCCATGTGACCAATTACGAGCACAAATAAGATATTGCACTTTCTTAGGGAGTATACAACTTCTATACTTGTTGAGCACACGAGCTCCAATAGAAAATGATGACTCTGATGCAACGGTGGTAATAGGAATAGCTAAAACATCACATGCCATGCGTGTAAGAATTGGGTATCTCTGTTTCTGAGATTTCCAATATTTCAAGACATCCTCCACATGAAAAACAAATTCAAGCTTAAGCTCCTCCAAGTAGAGATCCAATTGAGATTTTCCAGCAACAATAATAGTTTTGACTCTCATACTCCATACATTCCTAACATGATATAAAACATAGATCAAACAAAATATAAATCAAGTAAAGAAAAAAAAAAAAAAAGAATAAAAAAAATACTTACATCAAATATCCGTTTGCCTTTGTTTTTAAATATTCCTTTCTTGTTCGTTGATGAAGATGTGACAAAAGAGGAAGGTGGTTGTGAAGTGCTAGTCATGTGAATATTTCTCAAAAAGCTTGTATAAATGTCCCTTGACAAGTAAGATCTTCTTTTCTGTTTCGACACTATTTTCAACCTTTGAATAAAAATAATGCAACATTGTAAACTTCATTCATGGATCAAGAACAGCCCCAAATGCAAACACTATACTATATTCAGCCCAATATTTGTCAAACTTCCCTTGCATCCTTTTACACATTTCTCTTATCACTTCATCTTCACTACACAAGTTTTTAAAGCAAATTTTCAATTTTCCAAACTTGCATGAAATATAAGTTTGATGTAGGATAAGAAGAGCCCGAGATCAAGTTGGTAGTGTCATAAAAAGGCTCAAGACAATCACATATTTTCTCACCCCTCTGCCACTCATCATTTGAAGGACAACTTTCAGACCTTCTTGAACAATTAAATTCAAAATGTGGGCGGAACAACGAATATGGAAATATTCACCTTCGCATAACAAGCCATCATTCCGATAACAAAGCTGCTATTTCAAGATATCTTACATATTGTCATTACTAGAGGCATTATCTAATGTCAAAGAAAACACTTTCTTCTCAATCTCCCACTCTATCAAAGACTCAAACAACTTTACAGCCAATTCAACTCCTGAATGTGGAGGCGGCATATGGGCAAAGTTGAGTATTTTACTATTCAATTTCCATTCAATGTCAACAAAATGAGCAGTTTAAGAAATATAACCTTCACTAGTGCATGCTGACCACAAATCAGAAGTTAAGCAAATTCTATTTGGAGTATTAAACAAAGCTTGCTTAAGTTTATCTTTCTCCCTTAAATAGATTCTCTCAATATCTGAAACAAGAGTGTTTCTACAAATGCAAGAGAATTCAGGATTCAAATACTTCACAAAGTTTCTAAATCCATCATATTCAACAAGTGAGAATGGCATATTATGCTTAATTACCGCACAAGCTAACAAGTCACGTGCAATCTTTTGGTCAAGTTTTCTATTTATTACCTTCCACTCACTATCCATAATCATTTGTCCTACAACATGAAACTTCAACTTTGGACATACTGGTTGATGGCATTTCATTCCCAAAGTCCCAGATTTTCCACCAGCCGCAAATATTTTTTTACACCCTTTACACTCACCTCTCACTCTTTGAACCCCATCTTTTATATCAATCAATTGGTTGAAATAATGCCACACATTAGAATATACCTTACCCTTTTTGCATGACTCAGCCTTGGTCTTTTCTACTTTGTCTACCTCATTATCATCCACATTTGTACTCGGTTTAGCAGAATTAGATTCCATTACTACAATGAAAAAATAAACACAACAATATCCCACAATTATAATGCATACATAATTGTTAATAAAATGATGAAAATGATTTACTCATTCTACAACTACAACTGAATTTCAAGGAGAATAATTTAAACTCATTTCCAGATTAATTAAAGAAAAACCACCAAATTTCCCTCATCTCTACAATGTATAAAAAGGAGTAAAGTGTTCATATATGTGACAAAGACTAACAGACTTGCTACCCACCAATGGAGATAGGTAGCAAAAACTTACTGTAGTTCTTAATTAACATCCACAATCAAACTCGTCAACAACAACTTACAACTTTAGAGTGCGTTACAACTCCACAAACGGGCCAAAAAATTGAGAAAATCAATATGGAGATTTGAGATTAGAATAGGTACCTGACTCGCTGAGCCGCTGACTGTGACTGAGATCGAGATTTGAGAGAAGAGGAGAAAAAGGAACGGCGGGGAGAGGTGAGAAAGTGCGCCTGTAGCCGACTCGCCGCTGCTACGCTATCGCCTTCGTCAATCGTCGCCTGTCTGTGGCTGTAGAAGAGAAAGAGAAAAGAATGGGATTAATTTAGGGTTTAGCTAATTTGAATCGCTCCTCCAGTCCTCCGTCATTTTGACCTTTCTCTTTTTTTTTTTTTTTTTTTTAAGTAATGGGACGTCCCGATTAGTCCCGTTTTCAAATGGGATTAAAAAATGTTATTTCATTCCGTCCCATTTGTATATCAAGACGGAACGTCCCGACTGAACCGTCCCAAATTGATGGCTCTGTTGGATGCCATGCAAAGCTACCGGACACCCACACATTTTATCAAGGCCTATCACCAAAGGCACACAAACAACTCCCACGGGGCAGGTGAGACTCGAACTCTGGATCTCTTCCTTTAAAGCTTCTTACAGATTATCAAGTATCATTAGAGCAAAAACTTTTTTGTTCTGCTTTAATTGAGGAGCCCAAAACTTCTCATGTCCTGGGGTTCTTGAGACCTGTCGGGTGATGGGATTGGCTCGCATTCGACCGGACTTATAATTGTTTTTAATAAGAAAAAACTTGCCATGCGGCAAACATGCGAATAAAATGCTATGTCATTTCGTCTTTTTAGTCTGATATAACATGTAGAAGACTCGCTTTCGCTACTTAACATAAAGAAAACTCGTGATATGATCATGGAAAAAGATATTTGGGTCCATACAGATGTAGTAGGCCCAACAAAACAAATACGGATTGAAGGTCAAGAAAATAGGCCAACATAGGATAAATGCAATTAGGCGACTTAGTTAATAATATTGGCGGGAACCGAACCTAGCAAGAAGCCCATTAAATCCCATCACTAAATGAAAATCATATAATCTCAAGGTAGGAATCTCGCCTTAGTATGTTCATACCAACGACATCACTAAGGGTTGCCGCTTTATCATGGTTGTCGTCTATAGGCGACATTCGGATCAACAACTATATTTCAAAAGATGTCAATTACGTTACACTTGGGACCACAAAATCTATTATAATAATGAGGCATTTGTCAGGAAATAAGGTGGCGTCTCCACTATTTTTGGGTGCCCATACACACAAATGGATGATTGACACGTGTGCAATAGCATGTAACCTGCACATGATATGCAAGGGTATATAAACAACATTAGAAAATGGATTGGGTAAGTTCTATAGTACATTTCTGCAAATTTTCTAGGGCAAATTGCATTTTAGTTACCTGAGTTTGTCGAGATATTTGAATTGGTTATTGAATTTGCATTTGTAACAAGTTGGTTATTGAGTTTGTCATTTTATCGCAATTAGGTATATTTTTGGATGCCCATTTAAAAATCTAACGAAAAACATAACATCTGAGTTACTTAGGGATATTTTGGTCATTCTCAATAAATTTTTAATTAACTTTAATTTATCATTCTCTTCAATATTATATTTTCAATATATAAGCATTATTAATATGAAAAGTAAAATAACAATTATTATGTAAAATAATAAATTCATTTATGAAAAAAATATACTAACAACATAATATATACTCCCTCCGTCCCACCCGAAGCGTCACTTTTTACCCAAAATGGTGTCCCGTTTAAAGCGTCACCCTTTCCTAAAAAGGAAATATTTTATTAATATTCTATTACCCATCCACTATTCCCTCCACTAATTCTCTCTCCTCTACACTCACAACACTTTTTAAATTCACTATTTCCTCCACTAATTCTCTCTCCTATTTTCAAATTACACTCACAACATTTTTTCTTCCCACACTTTTCCTTAATTTGCGTGCCACCCCTAAAATGGCGATGCTTCTACCGGGACGGAGGGAGTATATATATATATATATATATATATATATATATATATATATATATATATATATATATATATATATATATATATATATATATATATATATATATATATATATATATATACTCCCTCCGTCCCGACCGACTTAGGATTTTTTGAAATGGCACGGGAATTAAGGAAAAGGTAAATGTTGTGAGTGTAATTTAAAAATAGGAGAGAGAATGAGTGGAGGGAATAGTAAATTATAATGGTGTTGTGAGTATTAAAATAATGTAGGAGAGAGAATAGTGATTTAAGGTTTCCATTTTGGGCCGTCCTAAGTCGGGTGGGATGCCCAAAATGGCAAAAAGTCCTAAGTCGGCCGGGACGGAGGGAGTATATATATATTGACATAAATTATTGAGAAATATATTTATTAAGAGAAGGGGGTAAATTTAAAAATATATTTGAAGGCGTATTTTGGTCTTTTCCATGCAAATTCCATTGAGAATGACCAAAATACCCCTAAGTAACTCAGATGTTATGTTTTTCGTTAGATTTTTAACTGGGCATCCAAAAATATACCTAATTGCGACAAAAATGACAAACTCAATAACCAACTTGTTACAAATGCAAATTCAATAACCAATTGAAACATCTCAACAAACTCAGGTAACTAAAATGCAATTTGCCCAATTTTCTAAGCTTCCATTGTACTTTCTCTTGTTTGCTAGATCAGTGTACTTATCCTCACACCGGAGGGGCTTTGCCGAATACGCTCCCGGCCTAGTTTACGTGTGTTTTGTGTGTAGGAGACAACGGAGAAAACGCCGGAGTATCCATAGCTAGACTTACTATTTTCAGGTCCGTGCAACCATTTTTTGTGGCAGCGTCAACTCGCTTTCACTACATTTGCGGTGTATAACGAAATCAGTGGGACCCCTTAATCAAACCATTGCCTATGCCTATGAATCGTCGGCTCATTCTACAATTTTTCAACAGGCACACAGTCAGAGCCCAATTACAGCCCCTCTGGAATGTAAAATATAACAATCTAACAATCTGGGATGTAAAATATAACAATGCTTTACATGTACTTGTCAAAGCATTAGGTTTTCTTTCCTAGATGCCATTAGCTTCAACAATGTATTAGGTTTTCTTTCCTAGATGTCATTAGCTTCAAATTGCCTAGCCACATGACTGCTCATGCAACTGATTTGTTGAAGAACGGTCGTGATTTGGCAACAAATTGAGTTTTGGAAGAACATAAACTCACAAAGTGCTCAATGGATCCCACATATTACCTATTAATCTCAACCGATTTCATCCAAAACACGCTTCATCACCAAATCATGATTGAGCGCTTCGTGGCCAGATCGTGGACGATTGCAGTAGCGCTGCAAGAATCAGTTGCAGGAGGAGCAGTTTCAAATCCTTCCAAGACACTTCCACAACTTACACATGCACAATATACATTACTGCTACAAACAATTAGCCGGACAAGTAATCACGCATCTTACATAAATGCATAAATACATATGACCGACCATATGTGTCGGTTACAAAAAATACAGAAATAATCTAAATACTAACAAACAACAAAACTTGAAGCACACTAATCTACTTGATAAGCCCAAGAATATGAAGCCTGGGATAAATTACCACCCTATGTAGAAAGCAGTAACTAATAATCATGAAGCACTTAAGCAATTTTCCCAAGTTCCATATTTTGAGCTGAAACTCCCGCCCCCACTTTGTTGGGCATACTCAGAAATGACTGCACGGGCACAAACATCCCACGTCCTTGCTATCTCACCAAGCGACATGGGTTGTGAGAGGCTTCTGAGAGAGATACTGAATCTCGATTTCGCTTTTATGGAAAGATCTTCGTATTCCTTACTGTCAAAGAACAATGTAGTAGTGTATGTTAATCACGTATTCGCTCCGTCCCATAAAGATGTTTCCATTTGACTTTTCAAACAATTTAGTGATTTGTTTTTCTTTCCATTACCACCCCCTATGAGTATAAGAATCATACAAAGGACTACTAATCTTAGCCCATCATCCATATCCATTTCACTCAAATTTTGGAAATTTACTTATTTCAACCATTCAAATTTAGTAATGACACTGACTTATGGGACAAACATATATAGAGAGTGGGGACATCTTTGTTGAATGGTGGGAGTATAACCAAAAGAATAAGGTTGGGTAAATCTAGGCATAGGTCACAAGCATGCTTGTTTAGATAGTACCGACTCCGTTCCTAAATGAATGTCTATTTTTTCAAAAAACAAAATACCTCAAAATGAATGTCTAATTATTGGGGAAGTTACAAAATCCTCCCTCATCAAACAACAAGTTAGAATTCACAGTTATACTCGTAATGCAAAATGGTGAGATCATCAAGGGTTTTAATGTACTTTTACTATTAAAAATGTTTTTGTTTAAAACTTTTTTGCAAATGTCCCTCAGTGAAATTTAATATTATTTTGGGGACGGAAGGAGTATAAAACGATTGCTAGTAGTTCCTACAATTGAGCATCGTCAGAAATTCGTACCTGACTTCAACTGGGAACTTGTCCAAGAGTATTGGGGAGCAACTTGGATAATTAGTGGGAATAAGCAATCGTAAGGGTTGAATAGGTGACTGCAGAGCAACACAAGGCAAATTTAGTCCATAACAAAAGAGAAAATTACACATACAACATGGCAGCTAAATGTGAATTTTAGATTTCAGCTTTTCACTCTCTTTTTATTCCTTATCATGTTGACGTGTTATTCAAGATTTGCCTCGAAAGCTTCTTAATTTTGGATGACAGATCAAACTAAACTAACTTGCAAGTCAACTACTCCCTCCGTCCCATAATAAATGTCGCAATTTCCTTTTTGGTGCGTCCCAAAATAAATGTCGCATTTTTAAACAAGGAAAGTGTTGTAGTGCAATTTTACCATTGTACAAGCAATGTGTAAACAAGTAAAGCACATTCCTTAAAAACGTTAACAAATCAAATGCGACATTTATTATGGGACGGAGAGAGTATGTCATATCCGAAGTAGAAAACGAAAAGTTTGATGACCCTCAGCAAGTAACGCATAGTGAAAAGGTTTTAGGAACTCTTTCAGTTATATTACCTCCAAAATAAGAACCAAAAAAGGAACGAAAATAAACAAAAAATGAAAAATATTATGGCTGACAACTATTCAAATAACACGTTTTAAACCCACCATTTGTGCGGAAGCATATTGTGACTTCAAGTTTGGACCAAGAGCTACAGCACTGAAAGAACACTTTACAACAGTTCCTTCACCACCTTCAGAAGCAGCGGCTGCTGCAGCGGGATCTACATCTTCCTCACTAATATCTATCACGGTATCTATAAGTCTCTGATTTATCTCCCTTATTTCTTCCAAGAGGGTATGATTTGCCTGCAACATGTCCATACCATATAAGTTAAATGGGCTCTCAATGATATAATAAAGCATCTTTAAGGTGAGTTTTCGTCTAATAATCTAATTAAAATCGATATGCTGCAATCATACTGAGCAACAGACAGAAAAAACAGCCATACACATTACACAGTTTTGATTGACGAGTAGATGTAACTACCAAAATTGTATCCGAATCATCACTTCATGGACATGAAATTATCATGGTATACTATGTTTCAACATTAGAATTCTAGTAATAAACACCAAGTCATTTATTATAATATACTCCCTCCGTCCCAAAATAAGTGTCACAATTCTAAATTAGGTGGGAGCTCTTGCGGCACTGGGGTAATGTTGTTGTTGTTGTTGTTCTAAATTAGGCAATAGCTTAATGTGATTTCACCATGGTACAAGCATATACAAGCTATTAAAGAACCTTCTTTACCAAGTCTAACAAGCCAACTGCGACATTTGATAATGGGAGGGAGTAACAATAATCCACAGGCCATTCCGTCATTCAAGAAATATCACAAGAATAAGAGTAACACCACCTATCAGAAGAAAAGTACAAATATCATCCATATTTATGTTTCATGGGTCATGAAATAAGCTTGAGGCAGACTAAATCTAAACCAAAACCAAAACTAAATTAGTAAATCTTAAATGCATCCATAAAACTGAAGCAGAGCCCCTTTGTTTCCCATTTTTTTGAATTTAACGAAATGTTAACTTCCAGCAGCTTTGCTCAATTAAGAGTGAATGTATAAATGTATTTAACTACTGGGTTTATATACAATACTTTTATTCTTCAAAAAAAGTTTAAATTAGAGACGTGAATGTGTTTCATATACTCCCTACGTCCCACCCGAATTAGGATATTTTGTCATTTTGGATGTCCCACTCGAAATAGGACAACCACAAAATGGCAAATATTTTATTAATGAGACCCACTTTCATACTCAAAACTTTCCACTCATTATTCCCTACCTCACTTTCTCTCTCCTACCTCATTTTTCATACTCACAACACCTACTCCACTAACACTTTTTCCTTGATCCCCGTGCCCAATCCAACAATCCTATTTCGAGTGGGACGGTGAGAGTAATCATTTATGGCTTTTTATTACCAAGAGAAAGTTGATCTTTATATTTTCTAAATTTCTCGGATTCTTCTGCCCCTTTAAAAAGAATAAAAACAACATGCCAACACTGTTGTACCTGTCCTGGACAGTGGTTTGCACAATAATGGAAAGTCAAACCCTTAAAAAGAATAAAAACAACATCTCTAAACTAAGCCCTTAAACAAACATTTCTAAATCCTAAATCAAAATATTCAACAAACAAAAAAACTACCCACTTTCAGATGGGATAGGGTCTGGAAATTGCAAATATCCATTTTGTTTGTGGTGGTTGGGTGAGGGAGAGAGAAAGAGGAGGAAAAGCAGGAACGAGTACTAGGAGATCCATCAAACAAATTCCAAAAACTCAAATTCAAACAAAATGGAGATCCATAAAGCCCTAACCCGCTCCGCCACCATCTGTAACGCCTTCCTTGCCACGAACAGGGCAGCGTCTTTGCCGCCGCTGATTCACTCCTCGATAGTGTCTCGTCTTCAGAAAGGATGTTGCTGAAACTGAAAGAGATCGATCTCAGAAGCCGCAAAGAGAGAGAAACAGAGGAGGGTGATGGAGGAGACCGAGCAGAGAAAGTGATAGGGCGAAGGAGGAGAGGGTGTGGAGGTCATGGGAAAGACTCTAAAAAAGACGGAAAGGAGAAACTAATGAAAAGGGAACACAAATGAGAGGTGTAGGGTTGGAATTATAGAATTATAATGCGGATAATTATGTAAAAAATATTTCAGGTGCACATCTGAACCAAGAAGTCTTGGTTTTAAATCTGAAAGTTTCAGACCCAATAAGTGGCTTTCAGACCCATTCTGTCCTAATCTTGACAAACACTCCTATTAGGGCCATGTCAGACTCAATATGTATTGTACCCATTAAGTTGTAAATAAGTGCAAAAAAAGAAAATGATATGCAACTTAAGAGAAAGACAATTCAAAACAAGGACAGAAATTCTATTTGTCTAATCATTTACTCAAGTGACAACGGCATCCTGTGCTAAAAAGTTATCCTTTCCTAGTATATACTCCAAATGTTCAGCAAGTGGTTGTGCGTGCGTGCATGCTAGACATACTGATGGCGCACGTCCAATGGACCAATTAACAGATTCTGCTTACTTCATTACACATTCGCAGAGTCTGAGTACAAGGTATATAGTTGAGTCGCCTAAAACAAGAGCACTGAGAGTGTAATTGCCCCACTATGATGTCTGAACATAGATGAAATTTAACCTTAAGTCCCCAAAACAATATGGAATAAAATAAGCAAAAAAAAAAAAAAACAAGAACATCATGATTACAGTCATCATTGCGTTAAAAACATTAATCTACACATACTTATCCTTGAAAACTCGCAAAACTGAAATACAGACTATGTTTTGGGAATTCGATGAAAACTGTGCTAAGTGAAAGCCCCCTGAAAATTCTTTTCAAGTTAATCCTCCCTTCTTGATCTCTCTTCATTGCAATGACGCACGCCAATAAGAACAATGCTTCCAAAACCAAGCTGTACCTCTAGATCATAGTTGCGAAAGGCTAGCGCCTCTCTCGCCCGCTTCGCCGTTTTGGCGCCTTTAGGGGTCGACCGCCTTTTGGTTTTATGGCGGGCTGTTGTGCGCCTTTTAGGCTGGGCGAGGCGTTTCTTGGTTACGGTGAGAGGCGTGAAGAGTCCGCCTTTGTCAAAATGCATAATAAGCGTCTGTGTAGTGTTAAACTAGGTCATTTTGTAATTCTAGTTTTAATAATTTAAATTACCCAATGCGTTGTTTTGGGATAATATGAAGTAAAGATAGCTTGTGACGTACATGAGAAAGAAAGATATCCATAATTTCTCTCGAACGATCAAAAGAAAATAAGTGCGATCAATAACAAATTAGAACGACGACCAAGGAGTGGGACAAAAGCACTACAAATAGCTTGCTTTATTCAATTTCTTACCGGGAGGTTTGCAAATTTTAATATGTTTACTAATTTAATTTGTTTTTTCGCTTTACTTTGGGTCTCCTTTATCATTTGAAGTTTTAACTATATCTTATGTTCATCACTAGTAATGGAATTATACATTTGAAATTATATATTCGAATTCACCTATTTTCACGCTTTTAAACGACTACTTGTTTACTGATTTGAACATAAAATGGAAAGTTTATATCATTAAAATATTAACCCTACCCCACTCATTCTCTCTCCTACATTATTTTAATACTCACAACATGTGAAATTGTGATATTTACTTAATGCAAAATTCTTGTTCTTAACATGTTTAAGGCTTTAAGCTTTGTTTAATATATATATATATATATATATATATATATATATATACTCTCTCCGTCCCGCCGATCTTAAGAAAGCTTTCCATTTTGGGCGTCCCACCAATCTTAAGAATTCCCAAACTGGAAAGTTTTTATCACTATTCCCTTCACTCATTCTCTCTCCTACATTATTTTAATACTCACAACACCATTATAATTTACTATTCTCTCCACTCATTCTCTCTCCTATTTTACTATTACACTCACAACATTTACTATTTCCTTAATCCCCGTGCCATTTGAAACTTTCTTAATACTTATGGGACGGAGGGAGTATATATTATTTTACTATTCATTTTGTTCTATTTTACCACCTTGCTCGCCTTTCGGCCGCCTTTCAACCGCCTCGCCATTCGCCTTTTCTAGGAACTTCTCGCCCGCCTCTCGCCTTTCGCCTTTAACAACTATGCTCTAGATCCCCTAGAATCTGCTCAGAATAACTTTGAACTTCGCAGAAAAGCATCGTACTTTTCTGAATTTTGGCAGATTATGATGGCATGACAAATACGCTACGACATCAAGTACATGAGTGAAACAGGAGTTCTTGTGGTTAATTTCAACAAAACAATGACACATCCACAGCATGTTCAGCTAAGAGTATGGCTCAGCTCATGCAAAACTAGAAATTTACAAAGAAGAACAAAACTGTGAACATGAAATAATTAGCAGGCATGGCATCAGAACCCGGTCAGTTATAAAACCCAGAACACCTTATGCTAGAGACATGAGATCCGTACAAAAACCCAGCTCATTCCTAGCTTCTATGTCTCAGAAAAAGATGTAGAGTAATTAAAAAATAATACCTCAATACGGGGTCTCTTGATACTAGATGTTGCAGTTGACTCCAACTCCGATGCTTCCGAACCAGTCAACTGTTTGAAACTATCATTCACGCTGCCAGCAGATGATACAACATTTAATGGCATTGCATTTGTAAAGCGCTTCATTTTCCTCGTCCCACTAGTTCCATCTTGACTAATGAAATTCCTTGCCTGAAGACGACACTTTGTCATGGCAACCAAATCCTCACCAACAGCTGCTCTTGATCCATTACCTGGTGCCGATCCTGCTATCCTATCGATCATACTAACAACTGAGCCGATGTCACTAACAGAGGTGCACAATGCTTTCGGCGACATTGACTTTACCTAAAGATAGATGGGTTTAAGATGCTACTTATTTTCAATTATATCATGTAGATTCAAGAAGAAACTCTAAACTAATTTAATTCAAATCAACTGACCACTTTAAGTAAGCGCTCGAGGGGTTGTTCTGTAACACTTGACTTTCCAGAAACAATTGTTGCCCCATTTCCATGCCCATCGGGACTGGTGAACTCTGCAAGTAAGGGTGAAGCTGATATCCCAGGAGTGCCAATAGCAAGGGATTGAGCAGGTAATACAGTACCAGTTATTTGTTGATGTCCAACATTTCCCGCATTAGATAGAGAAGAAATACCAGAATGCACTTTATCAGGCTCCCCTGGCATGGGTGATGGAGCCAAGGGAGTTGAAGGGGACGGTATGATAAAAGGTGAGTTTGCATTCTGCAATGGTGTTCCAGCTTTAGTAAGAGAGTTCAGCAGGTTTTGCTGGTCAATCTGTGGAGATGGAAGCTGGGGAATTTGAGGAGATCCAGTCTGAAGGAGCTGTGGTGAAGAAATAGGAAATGAAGCGCCTGGCTTCAACTGTTGGTGGTGATAAGCTGCACGCTGACCTGCTGATTGATGTTGCTGAAAAGCTCCCGACTTCATACCCATCTGCTGTCTAAGCTTGATATCATTACCATCAGACATCTGATGAAGTTGAGGTACTTGGTTTGCCTGCAACGGCACAGTCTGCTGCTGCTGCTTTGTTTGCTGCTGAAATTGCTGCTGCTGCTGCTGCTGTTGCTGCTGCTGCTGTTGCAATATTTGCTGTTTTTGCATGATATGTTGCTGCATTTGGCGTTGTTGAAACTGTTGTTTCAATTGATGATTCTGTAGCATCTGTTCCTGCTGTTTTAAATGCTGGTGCTGAAGCATATTGGAGTTCGGCTGAAGTGAATTCATCCCACTTTGAGAGGATAATTGACCCATGTTCACCTGCTGGGGACCACTCACTGGATTCTGTTGCAGTGATCCCACTGCAACCTGCTGCAATGAGTTCATCATGCTACTCTGTCCAGGATCCATATTTGAAGGCTGTATTGAGTTTATCAAAGGAGATAGAGAATTGTGCTGCAAACTGGTCATACTGTTCGGTTGCATTGTTGCCAAAGAACCCTGCATGTTCATTGTTTGCGTCTGGGGATTCATGTGAGTTTCATGCTGCAACTGTGTCATTTGAGATGCTGTTTGCTGTGATTGCTGTGATTGCTGCATGGAATTCATATGAGGAGGGGGGAGTGCTTGCCCTTGCTGCATGGGACCAAGAGGCTTCCGAGGCCGATTTGAATTAAGAACATTAATTATCTGCTTCTCATAAGCACCCAACTTTTCCTTATAGCCAGGCATTATATTGCTCTTTGAGAGCTGTAGGAATGTTAAAAGACGCTCCAACATAGTCTTGAATATCTTTAGCTTATCAAGTTGATCACTCTTTGGTTGTTGAGGTAGAGAATCATGCTGAAGAAAGAGTAACAGCCGAAGTTCCAAGACAAGAATTAGTAGAGTTTATACAAAAAGTAGCAATATGTGCGGGCGGGAAAATATTACAGAGTATAATTGTTTAGTTACCAATTCATCTAAAGCTAAAGATGTAATACAATTTAAATAAAGGTCAAGCTGACACACACACACAGCCCTCACACGTGCAGATTTTATTTGAAGGTGCTTAACTGGGGAATCATAAACCAAACAGGGTGCCAACATGTGCGCATTCACATGCATGCAGGATGTCTTGAACTCATGTATTTTCATAACAAAAGCTCTGATACCATCTTAAGCTGCCAACTCATATAAGAGCTTAAGCTTTTAAACTTCTATCTTAAGCTTGTTAATAATGAAGACTTATGTTATAGTTCCTACACTGCCAAATGATGCAGCAAAAAAGTAAATTTCACTATGAATTATGTTTCCATTTTATTTTCTTTTAATCAGAAGACTGGGGAGCAGGTTCACTTAGCAATGATGCCACAAGCTTTTAGCTGCTCCTGCAGCTCTTCCCCTGCACATGTATGGCCCAGCTGCTTGATCTCATGTCAGCAACTGGCGTTGGAACAAAATTGTTTTTTTTTCTTCTAAAATCTAAGGGAAAAAGTTCAAATGAATCTAAAAGAATATTAGGATTAGATTACCCAGTTCCACCTTGATAGAGATAAACGCACGCGAGTGGAGACCGCATAGACAAGAAGCAATTAACTCTAACATGGACCAGGAACGTACCTGCTGCAATTTACCAGCAATCTTCTGATACATGTCATTTAGTTCAAGTAAATACATATCCTTCATGCCTTTTATCTGCAGTCAAGAGGCACACTATATCATGAACTTAATTTTCCAAAGGATCAATAAGAGATATTTATAACTTTAACAGCAAGTCGTAACTACCTTTATCAGGAAAATATTTCTTCTTTTTTTCACAGGGAACCAACAAATACAGAACAGTTGTAAACAGGAACAAAAGTATACACCTATAGACCTTATAAAGGAAAACAGAAGCTCAGAACAAAACGAAATTGGCAAGTACTCCCTACGTCCTAAAAAAGATAGTCCCACTTTCAATTTTGGTTTCTCCCCCACCCCCCCCCCCAAAAAAAAGCCTCATTTTTTTAAAAAGATATAAACATTAAGCAATTTTTAAGGAGGTACAAACAAGTAAAGCTATAATATTAAGAAGTTTGACTTGTCAAATTGGTTTATGTTTTTAATTTTTTTTATAGGAGAGAGTGTATTATCAGACAAGAAAGCTCAACAAAGTTATTCTGGTTATTACTTTAAACAGCAGAAGTTGAAGCAGCACGGACCATCAGTTCTACAACTCCATGTAATTATTATTTGTCTTACGAGTCAGTACTACAACACTAAAGAATCAGTACCATTATCATAGTATCATCATTCATGACATATTAAAACTTTCTGGGTACACGCACACATATATACATATACAGTGTGTGTCTGGTAAGTGCCCCAGGGAACTTGTCAAGTCATTGTTAGAACTGTTTAGCAATGGGAACAACAAGCAACGCATGGTGAGAGTTCGAAATGCAAAACATTTGTAAACATAAGTTCTTGAGAGGTACCACTGGACCACTGGTTAGCAGGACATTACAAGCACACTTAATTGTTAATTTGTTATTGATGATGATTTTGCTTGGTTAGTTGAAATATATAGCACATATTTACTGTAGATAATAAACATGAGAAGCTGCATTTTATCAGTAATGTCTACCTTATAGGAATGAAATTCACCAAGATTTAAGTCCAAATGATAAGTTGTGAAGCTTCATTCTACTAGAAGAAAATGCATACCTACTGAAAAATCATTCATTTATCCCTATATCAAGGTAAGTAATCCTAGTTGCACAACAAGGGACAGCAGACACTTTCAGGCCCTATTGATCCTAACCCTAATGGTTTCTTTGTAAGAATAGATCAACCAATCTCCAACCAGGAATAAAATGCCAAAGAGCACCTTTTGATACACCTCCTCTTGCCAATCTCCACCGTTTGGATTTCCCGTCTGAGCTGTGGAATCTAAAGATGCTACAGAAGAATAAAAGCATGCATGCATTAGCCACTCAGAATTCTCAAATACAATGGAATGAAATTATTAGATTACATACAAATAAAAGACAACATTAACACAAATTGAATAAAGTCAAACTGCATGTTCAACTGCTAGATCAACTGTAGCCATAATATCCTGTTGAGATGATTAAATTACTCTTAACAGTTAACACACTGAAGGAACCCCACAAGTCCAATGACCACAGAGAAATTCACTGGTCAAATTTTAAAAAGTTTGAATTAGAGTGACACTCCTTTAGAAGCAAAGCATGCTCAATAAATAACATTTTCTTAAATACAATTGTAGCATGAATGGGTTTTACTTCCATAATAACTTAAGTGGAGGCAAATTTGCTGAATAGTGCTAATATTTTGAAAAACAAGTAGGGTATAACAATCCAAATTTTACAAGACAACTCTATTACGGTTTAGCTCTTAAAATTAGTATTTCCAAATTATGAATTTAAACAAGGGGGTCAACCGAAAAGAACAGCAATGGGCTAGATGCAAATGAGAAATAAGTAAAAGAAGTGATTCAATAGGAGATAGAAGAATAAGAATAAGAAGTCAAATGTTTTGCCATTCATTAATAATTTTATGAAGCAAACCCAAGAAAATTCATAACAAGCATGTCAGAGGTACTCAAAGACAATCCAGATCAAGTATGACATACTCGTAATTCATGGATTCGAAGAGTAGAGGTAAAAATAGTTAATGCGTAAAAAAGAGAGCATAATCGAGGTCACAAATAAATATTATGAATATATGGAACAAATGACAGATAACCATTCTATAAAGCTGCAATTTTTGAATCACATACTTGATGATGCCTCTGGAATGACTCTTTGATTTTGATATAGCTGTTTCTGCTGATCATTTACATTCTGTTGCTGAAGCAGCTGCCCAGGTGTTTGAAGCCTTTGCTGCATATCTCGTTGTAGCATATTTGGCTGCTGCTGCTGTAAACCTAACTGTTGCTGTAACTGAGCAGGCTGCGATTGCAGTTGCGACATCATTTGCTGTGACTGTGGCTGTGATTGTTGGTTTTGTGTTGGTAGCATGGTTGCTGAGCCCTGCTGATTTTGTTGCTGAACTGCGGCCTTAGACTGTAGCATGTGCACAGAGTGTTGATTAGTCAGCATGCTGGAGTTTCCGGACTGGGTTCCAAGCAACTGCTGCTGCTGCTGCTGTTGTTGTTGCTGCTGCTGCTGTTGCTGATGCTGCTGCAAGCCAGTAACATTACTTTGAGGACCCAACTGCTGTTGATGCATATTGGTGAGATTGTTTTGCTGACCCATTAACTGCTGTTGCTGCTGAAGAGAAAGATTATTCTGCTGGCCAAGCAACCTGTGTTGCTGTTGTTGTTGCTGCTGCGGCGGAGGCATGTCAGGAACACTATTTTGCTGCGGAATCAGTTGGTTCTGTTGCATGTTTGTAGGATTTGCCTGCTGGCCCATCATATTTTGTTGCTGCTGGGTAGCTAACAGTGGTTGCTGTTGCATCTGTGCTTGCTGCTGATGAACAATGGGAGCCTGTTGTTGCTGTCTTTGTTGCCTAAGGACCGCCTGGGGGTGTTGTTGAATCGTGGGTTGTGTTGATTGTTGGACAGATTGCTGATTCTGTTGAAGAGTAGAGAGTGAAGATGATTGCATTATAGTGGGCTGCTGCATAACTGATTGCTGGGAAGACTGCAATTGATTTGACTGCAACAAGTTCTGCTGCTGCTGCTGCTGTTGTTGTTGCTGCTGCTGCGGCTGGAGATGAGATTGCATTAGCGAGTTTGGGATATTACCCTGCTGGAGCTTCTGCTTCATGAACTGTTGTTGTAACTGCTGCTGATAATGATAATGCTGTGAATTCTGAGACTGTTGCTGCTGTTGTTGTTGGGGAGCAAGTTGCTGCCTTCCCTGCATCTGTCTCTGATTTGCAAAAGCATTGGAAGTCACCCCTTGACCCATTGAGCCTCCGGCAGAATTTTGCGGAGCCCCTGAGATATTTTGGATGTTCTGCAAGCTGAGATTTTGTCCAACAACATTGGGCATGGTGGGTTGTGATAAGCCGCTTCCAGTAGGCAGTGCAGACGTTAAACCAGCAGAACCTCCGGACGAGGCCAGGTTGTTATGAATGCCTTGGGACAGTAGCTGTTGACCTGCTTGGGACTGATTATTAGGGAGTGAAATAGGAAGTGGTTGCCCTTGGTTGTTAACTTGTGAAGACATGCCCTGAGAGGCTATCCAACAGAAAGATCAAAAAAGAGGAAGCAAAATGTAAGAAGCAATGCTACATAAACAAATCAAAAGAATAACCAAGCTGAGAGTGAAATGTATATGCAACCAAAGCAAAGAAAACGCTCATAAAATATGATTCCATTTTCAAATGGGAGAATCAGTCCAGAAATCAGAGGCAGATTGAGTTGTGTTTTTTAATTCAAAAAAAAAATGAATTAGCATAGTTCCTTTACCCATGTTTGTTAAATATTCGCAACATAAAACGAGAATGGACTGAGTACATGATCATTTCTTATTGGCAATTATGTACGTTTAGCATCAAGCTATCAAATATCCCTGAAAGATATTAGTTACATATAAATATGCCTGAAAGGATTATGTGCATTAAATTAACCAGCTGAACACTCAAAAGTTTTACTGCCTCCGCCCCAAAATGAATGATCTTTTTTGTCCAAAATGTGTTCATAAATGATTTTTACCATTTTTTTTACATATTTCATTTTATACTTGCAAAACTAAAAGTTTGAAAGTGGATAGCAAGAATATTTATGAATGTTTACAATTAAATGTCAACCTTTTAAGAGTGTTCCTTAAATATGAAAAGGTAATTCATTTTGGGTTGGAGGGAGTAGTCAAAAATGATCACCTTCCTCTCAATTCTCCCTTTAGTATTATTGATCAGCTAACCTTTATACTCATTAAAGAACATTTGTGTCCTCACTAAGCTCACTATAAAAACCCCATACCCATAAACAGCATCATTGACTCATTAAAGAACATATATGTCCTCACCAACACTGCATCAAACTGATATTGGAATAGGTAAGTAATCTGTTAAGGCTAGAAAGAGTCTAGAGAATAGGACGTTGAATATAGATAGCATCCAATAAAGTAATTTAAGGATGTAATGTTAAGTAAAAGATATGTATTCAAGTAACTGGTAACATCGTAAGCTTACATGGGTCTGTGGGATTTTTGGCATTACCAGCAGAGTTGGACTGCATAGAATTTGGCATCGTATTTTGAGATTTTGTCTCCATTGTCAGCATCTTCAAAGATATTTTCCTTAGATAATCGGACTACAAACAAGATTGATATTGTAAGCACAAGTACCCATAGCACATGGGAACACTGTCCACATTTAATCAAAGGCAAATCGAGTGTGCAATAGGACATTGTGTTAGGGAAAAACGGAAAATGAAGTAACAGAACTCAAGTGACAAATATACATATGAACGTTAAACACCTGGCTTGTAGCAGCAGTATATATCTTTTCCTCAAACCTCACAGCAATTTTCTTCAGCTCCAGTAATCCCTCTTGCCCAGAGAAAGGAAGATGCCTCTTCAATGTCTCCATTCTAGAAACATAAAAAGGAAAAGCAAAAGCTGAATAACAAGCATCATCCACAATAGCGTCAAACTCAAAATAGCTAACATGTATTGCACTAGTTCTCAAGGTCTTATACTCCCTCCCTTCCCCTTCCCAACTGGTTGTTCTTTTGTAGTTTTTCAACAAAATAAGGAATACACTTTAGAAAATTTTAACGGTAAAAATATGCATATACGCCCTAATCTAGAAAGTAAGGAGGCAGTATTTCAACATCTCAAGTCAAAACTCATTTGAACTTCAACTAATCCACAATTGATCTCCTTAGCAGCTTGATATGCCAAAATAATTCTTCAAGTGAACTTTGAACTTTCCAAATCCAAACCCCTAATTCATATAGCATGCCTAAACTAAAAACATGACGAAACTTGTAAATAAATAACTACAAAACCCCAATTACCGAAGAAATATAAGTGACCTGTATCTCAATTTCAAGCAATAACTTCCCTAAATTTGTAACCAAATACATAATTGGAAAAAAAAAAACAGGAAATAAAAGATTTTTACATCTTATTGACGATCCTTTGACGTGAATCAGCTTGAAGTTGCGTCCTCCAGTCGACGGAATCCATGACGGGGTCTCCTCCGCCCTGAGTAGGCCTCCAATTATTCGTATCCATTTCCTATTAACAAAGAAACAAACAGCCGAGAAATTCGAATCAAACCCAATAATCAGCTTAAACAAACAACCGAAGAATCGAAAATTACAAGTATGAGAAAATCAACTCACCGATCGAATTGATCGAGGGAAAGGTTGCTATTCGTTTTTTGGTTTTTTCAATTTTGTCGTATGAATGAAGTCAATGTCTTTTGCGTGAATTGGGAATTTGGGACAATACACGAGGGTTTAAATAAGTGGTTACAAGTGGGTTAATTTTACTTTTATGCCCCCTAATTTGTTTGCCTATATCTATAGTTTAAATCCTACTAGTTTAACTCCCGTGCGATGCACGGACAGTTACTAACGAATAAATGATCGAAATCAAAATAAATATAAATGAAAATAGAGATATTTGTATACATTGTAACAAAATTCTTTAAAAACTATATTGTCAGTAAAAATATCAGATAAAAGGTTAGTAAAATAAATCTAGTGTTACAAACGTGCGATGCACGGGAAGTTATTGATGCTTAAAAAGACGAAAATTTTATAAATAAAGAAAATTATCAAATAACTTGAAAAATTGAGAATGCAAAAAAATATAATTGAGAATGCCAATAGGAGGATGTCAAGTGTCGACAAAAAAAAAAAAAAAAAAAAAAAAAGTCATCGGCCTTGAACATCCTGCGCGGCCTTGTCGGCGCGTGCCACCTACGCGCCATTGAAATGTCCAAAATGCCCTTCACCCAAATTGCGACACATGGCCAAATTTTCCAAAAAAAAAATAATAATTAAATGTAGCCCGATACACTTGACACGTTTTATTTGAGCCGAGTTATTGTCCAATTTGCCACCATGTGAAATGACGAAAATTAAAATCCTAAAATTACGAACATTTGTGTTAAATGAAATAAATGCCCCAAACCATCCACTCCCTAATAAAACCCAACCCACTTCTTCCTCACCCTCTTTTAAAATACCAATTTATACTATCTATATTTCTTAAAATATTGACATGCACTTCAATCAAAATTTTAAAAATGATGATCATCTTTCCCAATATTCGTCTTTATTATTACTTTATTTACTATGATTTATTTTTTAAAAATAAAATAAATAAAATGTTTGATGTAACAAACTAAAATCAACTCAATAACCGTATTACCATTTCCAAATCATTATCCTATACTCCTTCACTTTTATTTTATACTCCCTCCGTCCGCCTAGTAAGTTCACACTTACTGTTTACACGTTAATTAAGGAGGGAGTATTATATTGAAAGTGTTGTGAGAGTGAAAATAAAATAGGAGAGAGAATGAGTGGAGGGAATAGTAAATTATAATGGTTTGTGAGTATTAAAATAATGTAGGAGAGAGAATGAGTGGAGAGAATAGTGATTTAAGGTTTCCTTTTTAGGAAAGAAACAAAGTGTGAACTTTGTAAACGGACGCCCAAAATAGAAAGTGTGAACTTTGTAAGCGGACGGAGGGAGTATTTTTTATTTTTATAATTAGTAAAATTATTATTATTATCATTATCATTTATAATAAAAAAAAAACTTGACACTTAAATAATTTTGAAAAAAAACATATTGTAAAATTAAAAAAGAAAATTAACAAAGGATAATTTAGCAATTTATATTTAAAAATAAAGGTTTTTTTTTTCTGTGTCCAAATCAAATGAAAATAGTCTCTATTTAAAGATAATTTTTTTTAATGAATTTTGGTGTAAATTTTTTTTTTTAAAAAAATAATTTATTATAAAATATTTTAGGTAAAAGAAATGGGTGAAAAAAATAAAACCAAAATCAAACAAACCAATAAGAAGCCGCCAAGTGTCCAAACCAAATAAAAAAAAAAAAACCAACAAACTTCAGCTTCCTTCTGGTCTTCACGCGGCATTTTTGACGCGTGTTGCACACGCGCCATTGAATTGTCTAAAATGCCCTTCACCCAAATGACGACACATGTCCAAAATTCCAAAAAAAAAAAAAATTTAAATTATCCCCCAATCACAGCTTGCCACGTATTGTTTCAGCCCATTTTTTTGCAAATCTGCCACCGTGTGAAATGACCAAAATGCCCCTCAAACCCCCTTTTATTACCAAAACCTTGTTATTATATATTTATAGATTTCACTTTTTATACTTATACATAATCTCTTCATAATATTTTTTTGTGCATTATTAAGAAATCATAAACCACTAGCTCCCCCCTTTCTTTTCCCTGTCAGTTTCTTCCCACCTTGGCCCCTTCCGCCATCTTCCCATGTTCGGCAAATAATACAGGGCCCAAACCACTCCTCTCTCACTAAAACTGGCGCCCAATTCTCAGATCCAGAGACATCGTCATTAAAAATACAAGATATTTTCTAGGTGATTTTAATTTTGCACTATTTTGGGGTTTAAATTTGAAGATAACATGGTAGTTTGTACTTGAGTTTGTACATACATACTTTTTGGATCTAATTTAGTGATTATTTTATATATAAGTAGGCTAACATATATAGGCTGTTGAATTATATAACCATTGCCTGTGTTGTATTTTTAAGATTTACATTTTGTTGATTATTTTGATTCAAAATTTTTTGTTCATATTTATTATGTGATGAGATTGTACTCGTGAAAATATTAATTTTATTATTTTTTTAGTAATGGTGTTGGTGGTTTGGTGGTAACTTATTATGTGATGAGATTGTACTCGTGAAAATATTAATTTTATTACTCCCTCCGTCCCGGCAGAAGCGTCACCATTTTTAGCCCGACACGCAAATTAAGAAAATAGGTGGAAAGAAAAAATATTGTGAGTGTAATTTAAAAATAGGAAAGAGAATTAGTGGAGGAAATTGTGAATTTAAAAAGTGTTGTGAGTGTAGAGGAGAGAGAATTAGTGGAGAAAATAGTGGATGGGATAATAGAATATTAATAAAACATTTCCTTTTTAGAAAAGGTGACACTTCAAACGGGACGCCATTTTAGGTAAAAAGTGACTCTTCTAGCGGGACGGAGGGAGTATTTTTTTAGTAATGGTGTTGGTAGTTTGGTGGTAACGCCATTGGTAGCTGTGGTTGGTAGTGTTCCGATAATGCACTACTTAATGGGGGTTGGTGATGAGATTAGATGGCGGGGCTGGTGATCAGATTAGCGTTAATGTTCGATGGTTTCCAAGAAAAATACTTGTTGTGGGAGCTTTGGTTATTGAAATCAATCAATAACAATCTATATATGTAATTCAGAGCCTTCATTTAGGGTATTTTCTGAATTATTATTTTGTTTTGAATTGATTTTAATTTACTTGAGTATTTATAACATTCATCATATATTTCATGTTATATATTATTGGTTTTTTTAAAATTAACTCACTTATTCTAAAACAAATGTATATTTCGATATTCAAATTAGGGTAATTTTATTGTCCCCAAATTTTCTTCTAACCTGGTATATATAACAATTATTATAATTTTTGGTTAATATTTTTAATGTTAGTAATCGAAGATTCAAATTAGGGTAATTTTTAAATTTTACCAGTTTTTTTTGTTTACCTAGATGTTTATATCAATTTTTCAATTTTAGGTTACAATTTTTTATGTTATTGGTCATTCAAAAGACTCAAATTAGGGTAATTTTTTATTATCCCCCAAATTTTTGAATAATTGTATTTTTATCAATTTTTATAATTTAATTTTTAATGTTAAACCACTTCTATTTTATTAATTGCAGAAATAATTGGTGCAGAGATTTAGTTAGATAGTATGTTCATTGATTTCGATATAATGGTTCTATACTTGATTAATGATGCTGCACGACCAAATGTGTTGCGCAGGAGCTGAACTGAACCGCAACAATGGTGGATACTCCGACTGATCCTTCTTCGGATGGTTACGTACGTCACCTACACACAAGCAGGGCAACAATGGTGGATACTCTGACTGGTCCTTCTTCGAATGGTTATGTACGTCACCTACACACAAGTAGACACGTGAACTAAGCCGGGGGTGGCTCCGGCAAAACCCCTCCGGCGTGAGAATAAGTGAACGGTAACTGAGCTTAATAACAATGGAACTTAGGGAGAGAAAGAGCTTAGAGAGAGTGAGAGAGACTTACAAATAGTGTTTTTCCAAGGGCTTATATACTACCATGCAGCATGTGCCTTGCACATGCTGGACACGTGTCAATCATCCAAGACAATGGGCTAACCACCCCAAAGTTAGTGGGAAATCACTATTCGCCTTGTCAAATCATACTGTTTTGACAGTTGTAGTGGGTGCCTATGTGGCAACACCTCAATCACGTACCAGTCACCAGTCATGATTGTCGCCAGGCGACAATCCTAAGATGGGAACAACACTCATATTGTCACCAATTCCCTCCACTATTCGCACTATATTTGTCGCCTAGTGGTTCTACTCATTATGCCGCTACATGCCACGGGTACTTCTCGCATACTGCCTATTCTCACGCTTCGACTTATTCTTGTCGCCAACATAATTCTCGCTAATCAAAGAGGGGTTACCTTTATTATTCATTTTATACGCCCTTGGCACCCTTAACATACATGGCCCATCTTGGCCCACCTGACCCACTTGGCCCATTAGGCCCAATAGGCCCCATATACTGTTCAGGCCCAAATATATATTTCGCAATCACATCAATAGCCCCCAATTTCGAGACCTGGATCATTCATGTTCCAGGCGAGAAATTCAAGTCGCTTCCTCACTTCCTGCCCACTCACATCCATTGAGCGAGAAGACGGCTAACGTTGACACCTGGTGGACACGTGTCACGTCCAGAAAGGTTCTGTTGGCAGTTTGACGGCCATGATGGGACATACGAAGAGACACTTTGAAATTTGAAATCATTAAATGGGGGAATTAAATTTTTTGGAGCCAATTAATTAAAAAACCCCTTGATATTCCCATAGTATAAATACTTCCCCCCCCCCTTCATTCACCCTTTTTCCGTCTGCTTTTTGCCTTCAAACCCTCTATAACTCTCTGGCAACCTCAGAGATTTTTTGGCGAGCCTGTTTCAAGCTATTCCACCCGTTTTTCGTTCGAATCTCCTTAAAATCTTTGACCCTTTTTGAATTCCGAACATGAATCCTAGGTTTTCAGATGTTGATCATCCTGGAAACTGACCCTTTCTCCCGTCCGTTGAATATTTCGGCGGACCTTCAACCTCTACTCTACTTTCTTGGAGATCCTTCATATTTTACAGGTAATCATTCATATATTTAATTTCTTTGTTTTTCTTTCAATTCAAGTTTGTCGCCTATGGCTAGGTATAAAAATTGTGTTAGGAAAATTAGGTATGGTCAGTGTCAGAGATCTAGGGGTATATACTACTTGACTAGGGGCATTTGGGCGAGAATCTCACGAACTGACTTAGTACGTTGCTTAACTGTTAATAGAGTAGATCCCGCCATTATAGCCGCCATTGAAGTTAGGGGTAGATGTTTCCTTCATGCCTCAGCCCTCATGTCTAAAAAAAATTTTACTTCTCGCGAACTTTGTGACCATCTTTGTCGCTTCTACGGTTCCCCCATAGACTCTGACAGCTTTGACACTGACTTTCCCACCGCGAGATCTTTAGCTTGTAGGACTCATTATAACAAGTTATTTCTTCTTCTGATTCAGGCGAGATGTCAAACTCCGGAGCCCCCCAGCACTTCGACTCACACTGGCAGGAATCTAGCCTTAACCAATAATCCCACATCTGATGCAGCAGAAACTAGCTCTTCCCAAAATTCTTATATCACCCCCTACCATACTAAATACCACATATATCATCTTAACTACCATATAGCAGAGTATAATGGCGAGATGGCTCTTTTCGCTATTCGACATAGACAGGATGGGATTGTCGTCTTCCCGTCCCAACTAGAAGCGGGCCTTAAGATCCCTGTTGATCCCTTCATTTCCCTAGTTCTTTTCAAAGCTCAGGCAGCCATTGCCGAGGTTCATCCCAATGCCATTAAGGCGATAACTTGCTTTATAGTTATCTGTCGCGCCCTTAGGCGGGAACCCACCACACATCTCCTAATGGACTTATTCACTGGCTACCCCCAAAAAGATAGAC
The DNA here is from genome assembly GCA_022495995.1 of Adenophora triphylla var. japonica. Taxonomy (NCBI): domain Eukaryota; kingdom Viridiplantae; phylum Streptophyta; class Magnoliopsida; order Asterales; family Campanulaceae; genus Adenophora; species Adenophora triphylla. The sequence continues at coordinate 28,057 of JAFEMH010006126.1, read as the reverse complement.
AAACCAACGAACTTCGGATGTCGCTGCAATACAAGCGACCAAAAATCTTGACCCCCCTTCCTTCCAAAGTACACAATTGGCAAAACGACCATTTATTCATCATTTTCCGCGTGGGCTGGGCTCTTCCAACAGAACTAATGGGAATCCATCCCAAGATTGACAAGAAGTGGGCAGATGAGGATGAGAAGCGCCTTAAAAGGCAATTCCTCCAAATTCTCGCGGATGCATCTGGCACCACCGATCCTCCCCCCGCCCTATTCTCCTGCCAACAAATTGTCGCCGACCATTCCCTTCTCAGCCAGATAGGATTGTCATACAACTTCCCGCCTGCTCCCCCGCGCGTTGTCGTTGCGCACACAGAATCCTGGCCTGGATGGGAGCTTCATATGGGGTATAAGTTCAGTTCAGAATGCACAGTATGCGAGAATGGACAGAACATGTGTCCCACAATGCAAAGAGTACAACGTATGGTTCCCGCCATTTCTTTAATTTTCTTTTTCATTTGTTAACTTTTAATTGTCGCTTAACATTTATTCTTTTTTCTCGCAGTTCAACGAACCATGAGTCTGAATCAGAAAAGGTTGGCCCAAGGCACCTCTGAACTGCAAGCCAAAAGGTTGGCTCTTGCTAGGAACGCAGCCCTGAAGGCCCAGCCAACCGATCTCGCCGTTCTAATCTCGCCAACTGGCATAAATGAAAGAATCGCTACAGAAGGTTCTCGCAAGAGATCTTCCTCGACCACTCCTTGCCCACAAAAGCGACAGCGTTCGGCGGCTTCTGCCCAACCTCAAGGGGACCAGTCTGAGCCTCTGAACTTGGAAGATGAAGCAGAGAATGAGGAAGACCCCATTGATGTTGATGACCAGCCTGATGATCCTCTTGGTGATCAAACTGTGGATGCTGAGGGGGTTCAAGCGGAGGATCCTGCGGAAACTGATATCCCGCCCCCTCCTTCCCAATCAACTGGACCAGCCCCCACTGCTCCACCCACTCATCCCTCTACTTCTCGCACCACTCCCTCCCGCAGAGCCAGCTGGCTGGAGGAAGGGTTTGAAATTCCTGCTGATGAAGAAGGCATGAGAACTCTCTGCCAGGAAGCCAACAATATTCCTGCTCTTAAGGGACTTATTGTTGAGAGGCTTGAGCCAGTGGCTTGCTTGCTGGGCTCCACAGCCTTGAAAATATCAAGTGACGCTGAGCAAGTCGCGTACGTGGAAGGGGAAGATCCCGCCCATTCTGCTTATCACGCAGGCATTCAACTTTCCTTGGTAAGCAAGTTTTTCTTTCTTTTCGCTTTTATTTCTTGTGTTTCATTTTTACTTAACACTTTTGTCGCTTCACATCCCACGCAGATTAGTAGCACGGTTTTGGGTTTGAGCAAGAAATGCACTACCCTGGGGATGGACCTTCCTCAAGCTGAAAATGACTGGAATACTTACAAAAGGCGGGTATCCAGGCGAGATGCAACGATCAAAGATTTACAGAGCCAGAAAACCAAGGCAGATACTGATCTGGAGGCGGAGGTTGCGGCGAGAAATGCATACAAGGAGGAGATGGACAAAAAATACAAAGGATGCCGAGGACAAGCTCGCAAAACTTGCCGAGGAAAATACGCGGATCAGAGCTGATAATTTTGTCCAGGCTAACCAAGTCACAAAACTGAAGAACGATCTTGACGCAGCCAAAGCAAAAGATGACATCGATATTATGGACGCATACGACAATGCGATCCTCCACACGCTGAGGTCTGTTGCCGCAGATGCTAATCCCGCCATTACCCCCGCCATGCTAGCCAAATGGGCCTCCGAGACAATTTTCAGCGATCATAGCCGTAAGGGGCATAGCCTTGTCCCTTACAGCGATGAAGAGCTAACCCAGCTAGCGGCAGAAGATGCTATTCTTGGCAAGGCTCCTTGGCCTGTTCCCGCCATCTACCCTGACAACGTGATTCCCACCTGGTTTGATCTATCTCAAAAGAACAAGGATGCTCTCAACGCTGCTTATAATGGCAATTGATCTCCTTCTTATTATTGTAATTGTCACAAACAATTTTTTCCTTTCCCTTGGTTCTGTAACAAAACAATTTACTTTCTGTCTTTTAATCTTGTCTTTCGTACTTTATTATCGTGATTTGTCGCAAACAATATATTTTTAATCTTCACGGTGGGTTTTTGTGCCCAAACAATTTGTAACCACTTTTGTCGCCTCTTTGCGACCTTTAACTTATGTTTTGCTGCTTGCCCTTTAATTCTCGCCTTCATGAATGTTTCTTTCTTTGCTTTGTTTTCTACAACCTGTTTTAATTTCCCATTTGCTTTAAATTCTAACTCTTTCATGTCGCTTGTCTTATCTTTCAACAACTCTGATTTTGCTTTGATAGTTTATCAAAGATTAAATCTAATCACTTTATCTTATATGCATACTACTCCCTTCAAAAAAGTGAGGCTTATCTTTAGGCAGCCTCACTCCCAAGTCATGATTCTCGCTACTCAGTTTATTAAACTTAGCGGTGACTTTAGATACATCACATAATAACACATATTGCAAGCTTGGCGACAATTCGCATTTGATTTCTACCGCCACCGCGACAAGAAACATACTGGCACTTATCGCCTCTGCGACAAAGTACTTACTGGCCATCTCACTAAGTCGCCGCGCCTGGCCCTCTCGCCAGGTCGCAATGTTTCTGGCCCCTGTCCCTCTCGCCAGGTCGCCGCGCCTGGCCCTCTCACCAGATCGCAATGTTCCTGGCGCCTGGCCCTCTCACCAGGTCGCAAAGTTTTTGGCGCCTGGCCCTCTCGCCAGGTCGCCGCGCCTGGCCCTCTCGCCAGGTCGCAATGTTCCTGGCGCCTGGCCTCTCACCAGGTCGCCGCGCCTGGCCCTCTCACCAGTTCACAAAGTTTTTGGCGCCTGGCCCTCTCGCCAGGTCGTCGCGCCTGGCCCTCTCGCCAAGTCGCCGTGCCTGGCCCTCTCACCAGGCTGCAATGTTTTTGGTGCCTGGCCCTCTCACCAGGTCGCAATCCTCTTCAAGCTTTCGCAGCAATCTCTACATGCCTCCATCTTCAAGCTTTAGCGGCAATCTCTACTTGCCTCCATCTTCAAGCTTTAGCTCTTTTCGCCAATCCCTACGCAATTCTCGATTATCGCCCTCGTCAATCCGTTCATTGATCCATGAAATACAAAAGTAACCTTGTTAAAAGGTGACAAGTATGGATTTAACATAATACTAACATGTCGCTGAGAGATTTCCGCCATCTTTCCCATTATATGTACAAGTTACATCATTATAGATTGACAAATTTTACATAACTTTTCCCTCTAGGTGCGATAATCATGATGTTTAAATTACAAGAAAAGTTATATAACTTCTGCTATCTAGTGCAACAATCAAAAAGTTGAATTATGAATGAACGCGACAACTTCATTGGTAAAAGCGCTTCAAATGATCAACATTTCACGCATTCTTTAGCTCTTCACCATCCTGCTTCCTCAGCTGGTAAGTTCCTTCACGGATAACCTTGGACACCTGAAATGGCCCTTCCCACTTTTCATTTAACTTGGTAAATCTTGGCTTGGGCCCCGTAGCCTCAGCACTCCTCAATACCCAATCTCCGACATTGAAAGACCTTTTATTTACTCGCTTATCATGTTGGGCCTTCATCTTCTGTTTATAATTCACCATCCTCATTCTCGCTTGCAGCCTCCTCTCATCGCTCAAATCAAGATCGTTACATCGCCGTTGGCCATTTCTCGCCTCATCATAGTAAGTCACTCGGTATGTCGGCAGTGCCATCTCGGCCGATACCATGGCCTCAGATCCATAAGTCAAAGCAAACGCCGTCTCTCCAGTTGATCCCTTGATAGTGGTTCTGACGTACCACGATGCCTTTGGCAACTCTTCTAACCAGGCACCACCTCTTCCTTCTAGATTCTTGCAAAGGTCGAAAATGATTTGCTTATTTGCCGCCTCTGCCTGTCCATTGCATTGTGGCCTATATACCGCCAACATCCAGTGTTTTACATTCATTCTCTTACATTCCACAGCAAACTTCTTCCCAAACTGTGTTCCATGATCAGAGATAATGGCTCTGGGCAGCCCATATCTACACCAAATATTTTCTTGAACAAACTTGATCACATTTTCTTCACTGATTGTCGCCAAGGCCTTAGCTTCAGTCCACTTCGTAAAATAATCAACGGCGACAACAACATGCTGACATCCTCCCTTGGCCTTTGGAAATGGCCCAATCAAATCTATGCCCCACATATCAAAAGGCTAGGGTGCGATAATCGGGGTCTGCTCAGCTGCGGGTTGCCGCAGAATATTGCCGAACCATTGGCACTTCTCGCATTTCCGCACATAATCTTCCGCATCCTTCCCCAAACTAGGCCAATAATAACCCTGAAACAAAACTTTTTCCGCCAGTGATCTCGCCCCTGGATGCCCTCCGCACACGCCTTCGTGAACTTCAAACAAAACCTTTGGCACCAGACTTGGCTCTATACATCTCATTAACGGTTTCGAAAATGATTTTCTATATAAAACACCATCTTGCACAGTAAACCGTGACCTTTATCAACCTGGCCCTTTCCTCATCAGGCGGCAATTCTTCCTTGTCCAAAAAATCTTTCATCTCTGTCACCCAATTTTTCTCAACTTCCTCAATCTCCATCACCACGGGCCTATTGATTGTCGGCATATCAACATACTCAACCATTGGCTCAATAGTCGCCTCATCCCTTTCGCTTTTCGCCGCTCTGCTCAAAGCATCTGCCTGAGAATTCTCGGCTCTATCAATTTGTACAAGCTCCCAAAACTCAAAACTGCTCAAAATGCTTCTCGCCAAATTGCAATATTTTATCAAAACTGAATTCACCACCCCATACTTGCCTCTCACTTGATTCACGATAAGCTGAGAATCAGAATAAACCACAATCCTCTTCACCCCAATATCCCGCGCACATTCAATTCCCACCACCAAGGCCTCATATTCTGCCTGATTGTTGGACATTGGAAACTTGAATCTAAATGCCTTCTCATATTTACACTCCTCGTCTGGTGACACCAAAATTATTCCCGCGCCTCCTCTATCCTTGGCTGATGAGCCATCCACATACAAAACCCAACATTCCGTTGGCCTTTCCTTCTCCTCAACCAAACTTGGCACTGCTCGCCTTACTGCCTTTCTCTTCCCGCTCTCCTCAACCACTTCCGCCTGAGATTTGGTAAATGAAGTTTCAACAATAAAGTCTGCCAACGCCTGCGCCTTTATCGCCCGTCGGGATTCATATTTGATGTCAAACTCTGTCAACTCAATTGACCACTTCAAAAATCTTCCCGCCGAATTGGGCTGCTGCAAAATATTTCTTAAAGGGACATCTGACAAAACGACAATCGAATGGGCAACAAAATAAGCCCTCAACTTTATAGGCTAACTTCTCAGAATTGAAATATCTCGACTCAATCTCGCTCAGAGATTTGGAAACATAATAAATTGGCCTCTGAATACCTCCATCTTCCCTCACCAAAACCGCTGCAACAGCATAATCAGAGGCCGGAAAATACACAAACAATTCTTCTCCTTCAACTGGGCTACACAACATGGGGGTTTCCCCAAATAAGCTTTCATTTCCTCAAACGTCACTCTGCATTCCTCATCCCATTCAAACTTTTTCCCGTATTTTAACACCTTAAAAAAGGGCAAACACCTTTCTGCAGACCTAGAAATAAACCGCCCTAATGCAATTATTCTACCATTCAGCCGCTGGATCTCGCGAATAGACGTTGGAGGCGACATATCCAGCAAAGCCTGAATTTTCTCCGGGTTGGCCTCAATCCCGCGCCTGTTCACCAAAAACCCCAAAAACTTTCCCGCCGTGACACCAAAGGTATATTTACTGGGATTCAACTTCATTGAATTTCGCCTCAAATTCTCAAAAGTTTCGACGAGATCCAACAAATGGTTATTCTCCTTAGTCTTGATCACCATATCGTCAATGTATGCCTCAATATTCCGCCCAATCTGTGACTTAAACACCTCATTTACCATCCTCTGATATGTCGCCCCCGCATTCTTCAAACCAAATGGCATCATCTTGTAGCAAAAATTTCCCTTGGGGGTCCTGAAGGCAGTTTTAGCCTTGTCCTCCTCAGCCATTTTGATCTGATGGTACCCAGAATAAGCATCAATAAAACTGAAGACTTTGTGGCCGACAATGGAATCAACCAACTTATCAATTTTTGGCAAATGATAGCAATCCTTGGGGCATGCCGTATTCAGGTCCGTAAAATCTATGCACATCCTCCATTTTTTGTTCGACTTCAACACCATCACCGGACAGGCCAACCAAACAGGATATTAAATCTTCTCAATTATTCCCGCTTTAAGCAGCTTTTCAACCTCCTCCAAAACTGTAACCTCCTTCTCAGGTGACAAATGCCTTACTTTCTGCTTGAACGGCTCTACATTTGGATCAGCATTCAAACAGTGCATAGCCACATTCTCATCAATGCCCCGCATATCTTCAGGCCGCCAAGCGAATACATCCAAATTCTCCTTCAAAAATTCAATCAAGCATTCCCGCTCATCCCGCGACAATTGCTTACCAATCTTTATTTTTTGTTCTGGGAAATAAGCATTGACTTCTACCTCTTCCAGCTCTTCTCCCGCCTGAATATCAGGTTCATCCCGCACTTGCAACGTTTCAACCTCCTTTCTTTTTCTCTTCTTTCCTTGGGCGACAATTGCCTTCCTGGGATCAGCGAAAACGTTCCCAGTAGGTCACCCCTCTGCATCTTCCACCTCAATATTCTCACAGTCCTCATCTGATTCATCAACAAATTCTTCAACAACTTCCTCAACGATTTCTTCAATCCTTGGCTCTGCCACCTGCACAAGCCTCACAACTCTCACATAGCTTAAATTCTGGGACACATTCACAACTTCCATGGCAAAACTATTCTTGCCGTCACCATCCCGCTCAGCCATATCAGGCTCGGGTTCCCGCAACTCAACCACTTCATTTCCAGGTTCTCGCACACCCAGCTCCTCCATTTCCTGCACTTCCCCACCTTCAACTGTTATTACCTCTAAAATCTCCCTTTCCCCTACAACTGTCATGGCCGTACCATTCATCATGCTCTCGGTCACAATCCAATCAGAATCATCATTCACAACCTCCACAATTTCAACCATATGTTTATCCTCAACGGGCGAGAATCAGACTTAGTAGTCATCGAGCTTGTACTTTCCGCCTTTGCCTTCTGAATTTCCTTCTTTTTTCTTATCACTGTGATCACCTCGCTTTTCAAACAACCTATCCCGTTAAGAGTATGATACTTCACCCTCTGATGGGGATTTGACAGAACCATTTCAAAGCTCAACATGAATGGAATTCCCACTATTGCATTGTAAGGGGAAACGAGATCAATCACCATGAACTCAATGCTCTCGCTTCTCGCCAACCTCCCTTCGCCAATCTCCACATCCAACATAATTGTCCCCTTTACCTTGACTGCGTGATTGGTAAAACCCTCCAAATATCCCTTATAGGGCACCAAATTAGCCTCCGTATAGTTCATTCTTTTAAAAGCATCACAATACAACACATTCCTGCTCGCCCACAAATCCACCATGACTCGTTGCACTATGTTGTTACCTGGATACATTGTGATAATAATAGGCTGATTCCCATGACCTTTAGTAACAGCCAATTCTCGCCTGGAGAAACTGATTTCCCTATCTTCGCTGGCTGGATATTGAGGAACGTCAAAAGTATGCGACAAAGTCATGATTTGATTGTTCAGCTGGGCCACACTGAGCAACAGGTCGTAAATCACATCTACCATATTTCTCTCCAGCCTTCGCTGATCATCCCGCCCAACGTTCTCTTCCAAATATTCCTTCAAACTACCCCTATCAATCTGCCCCTGAATCACTTGTCTCAAATTATAACAATCATCAGTTTTATGCCCCCTATCTTTGTGGTACTCACAATAGCTGCTTTTGTCCATAGCTCCCTCAGTTCCTTCCTTTATGGCAAACGGCTCAGGTAAATTCACCCTCTTTAAAATCTCGCTAATTGGAGTGTTCAATCTGCTGTACTTGATGATTCTCCTTGGCTGATCACTTTGGCCACCATAACGGCCATAACCACGGCCTCCACTACCTCCTACCTGACCTCCGCCCCGATTGCCGCCAGATCCCCTCCTGTCATCTCGCACTACTTCCACTCTTTCCTTCACCACTTTCTTTGCCGCTGAACTTGCCGCATTAGTCCCTTTCAACTCATGGTCCTTCGCACCACCACAAAATCCCCTGACTCTATCGTACAATTCCCCCGTAGTCCTTGGTAATCTCATACCCAACTCTTGCTTAAAGGGACTTGGCAGAAAACTGGCATTGTACAACATAATTATTTCGCCTTGGCCAATATCAGAAATTTGATTTGCCACGCCCATGAACCTATCGATAAAGCTTGCAACCCCCCTCTCTCTCTCTCTTTCTGTTTGAGGCTGCACAACTCTGTCTTCTGCACTGGCTGTGACCCGGATGCACTAAATCTCGCTAAGAACTTCTCCTTAAAATCCTGATAACCATTTATCGACTCTTCGGGCTGTGCCAAAAACCACTCCAAAGCATGATCCGCCAAAGTGCTCACCAAAGCTCGACATAAAATCGCCTCATTCTCAGTCAACAGAGACATTGTCGCCTCAAACCCGTCTACATGGGTTATCGCCCTAGAATTTCCTGAGTAACTTGACAGATTAGGCATGCGGAAACTTGGATCTAGGGAGCCACTCTTGATGCACTTAGCAAATGGGGCCAGAAAAGATTTCTTCTCTTCAACCTTCTTTGTTTCCGCCTCTAACTCCTTTATCTTCATGGCCATCTATGCATCTCGCTCTTCCATTTTTCCTCTTCCTCTTTCTTCGCCTTTTCCACCTCGGCAGCCTTAGCCAACTCCACGGCCTTCAAGGCTTCAACAGTTTTTTCGGCTTCCGCCGCTTTCACAGCCTTAGCCTCTCTCCTTTACTTTTCCTTCTCATACTCCCTATCCTTCCTTTCTTGTCGCCTCTGTTCCCTATCTCGCGGTGACTCTTCATCTCGATGCCGCCTATCAGAATGTCGCGATGAATGCGACCTCTCCTCATAATGCTTGGTTTTGCTAGGCACATACTCCTTATCGAATGTCGAACCACTGCCAGACTCATCACTTTCATACTCAAAGTGGTAAGACTTATCCCTCGAATTGCCAGACTTGTGATATATCATCCTCTTCCTCCTTCCCGCTTCTAAATCATCAGCTTTCCTCTTAGCAACAGCCCCTTCTGATCTCGCTTTACCATGATCCCGCCTATGATCCCTGGTCTTTTCCTTAGGTAGAGACATGTCCCTCGCCCGCCTTGGCTCATTAGCCACACTCATACTGGCTTCTCGCTAACCAGCTGGCCCCTTTCCCGCTGCCCCAACTATCAAATCTTGTGGAATATGTGAAGGCTCCATATTCATTTCCCTCAACTGCTGATTATTTGCGAGAACTCGTAACAACATTTCATTATTCTCCCTCAACCTATCCGCCTTAGCCTTGGCATCATCATTCTTGGAGGGTGCGGGAATTTTCCCCTCCGCCACTGCCTTCCCCTTTTCAACTCTTGCCCTTTCATCCCGCCTTCTAGCCTGCCTAATGCCAGAATCCGTCTGAGAAGTATGCACATCCATATCCCTTTCAGATCCCCCACCATCACGAACCTCCTTAGGATTAGGGGTCGCTAATGTCAAATTCTGAGCGGCCTTTGAATGGGTGGCCTTATCTTGACCCATCTCAACAACTTGCAAACTGACAAACAAATAATCAAGCCAAACAACCACTTTTACAAACAGAAAAAGGACTGACAGCCTTTAAACAACACCTCTGACAAGAACTTCCCTTATACCAACAACAAATCCACCAGAAACTTCAACAGACCAAACAAATTGACACTAACAGACGGTTTCTTACAACTTTCTGGACAAAAACAAGAAACAGTGCACCACCTTCAAATAAACCACCAAACAACCACCAACAACCACCAAACTCCACCGAACCACACAAAGAAGAACGTTCAGTCCCGGCAACGGAACCAACTGATGCTACACAGCCAAATGTGTTGCACAGGAGCTGAACTGAACCGCAACAATGGTGGATACTCCGACTGGTCTTTATTCGAATGGTTACGTACATCACCTGCACACAAGCAGACACGTGAACTAAGCCGGGGGTGGCTCCGGCAAAACCCCTCCGGCGTGAGAATAAGTGAACGGTAACTGAGCTTAACAACAATGGAACTTAGGGAGAGAAAGAGCTTAGAGAGAGTGAGAAGTGCCAATCATCCAAGATAATGGGCCAACCACCCCAAAGTTAGTGGGAAATCACTATTCACCTTGTCAAATCATACTGTTTTGATGGTTGTAGTGGGTGCCTACGTGGCAGCACCTCAATCACGTACCAGTCACCAGTCATGATTGTCGCCAGGCGACAATCCTAAGATGGGAACAACACTCATATTGTCACCAATTCCCTCCACTATTCACACTACATTTGTTGCCTAGTGGTTCTACTCATTATGCCGCTACCTGCCACGGGTACTTCTCGCATACTGCCTATTCTCACGCTTCGACTTATTCTTGTCGCCAACATAATTCTCGCCAATCAAAGAGGGGTTACCTTTATTATTCATTTTATACACCCTTGGCACCCTTGACATACATGGCCCATCTTGGCCCACTTGGTCATTAGGCCCAATAGGCCCCATATACTGTTCAGGCCCAAATATATATTTCACAATCACATCAATTAATATATTGATGTCCTATGATATGTTTCATTAAGTTTGCATCCATAGACAAAAATGGAATAATTATGGAAGAAATCGTGATGGTGCATAATAGCTGCATTTACTATATAAAGCCCAAAATTCAGTTATTGATCACCTCTCTATACTAAAGAAATAAGCCTAGGACAAAGTTAAGTTGGAGTGAATATAAATCTTTGTGATGACGCCAAACTTTCAGGGTCAGGAGCGGTTCAAGGATATCTGGCAGGATATATTTAGTGACGGAAGTGGTACCTAGAACACAACACAAATAAGCACCGTTAAGGTCAAAGTTGGATGTTACTCCAACTCAGGCCCTCGGGTGTGAGAGTAAGAACACTGAGAAATATAAGACGTTTGAATGTCTTGGAGTGTGTGTGTGTTTAGGGTTTAGAGTAATATGGCTTACAATGTATATTTGGAACTTACTTTGTCCAAGGGGACAAAGGTCTTCTATTTATAGGCAATGGGGAGCTACTCGCTGACGTAAGCCATGAGGTCAGCCCTAAAGGGCACTTTGGTATTTGACCGCATACACGTGTCCGCATCTAATTGGGTCTGTTAGGGAGGGAGGACCCTCTGTCAGAAGGGATGTCAGCCGACGTGTGGACGGGAGCGAGTGTATCCGGCGCGGCGCATTTAATGCCATTGTAGGCGCTGGCCGAGCCGCATTGAATGCGATGGGAGTGAGCTAGCCACTGCATGTCAAAGCCGGATAAGCTAACTTACTCAGTAAGGTTTGCCATTAACCAAGAGATAGGTGAGATAACTGGGAGGCAGGTATGAGCCCGCGGTCAACATCTTGGGCACGGTCTAAGGTATTTAACGCGAGCACGGATGGAGCGGTCATACCTCCTGCGGGAACCAATCCAGAGGTCAGGATACCTCCGGTCTGGAATAGGAGGATGCGGAGAGGAGCGCGATCTTGACCTCAGGGGTCTATCTGTCCGCAGTCTTGACTCTGGCGGTCTAGGAAATGCTACGTCACTGCTTCTTTGGACCAGACCTAGCGTGGACCCGATCCAGCAGGTCCGGGCTCATCAGTGGCCCCTAGCTCCAAGTGTGATTATTTATGGTCTGAGCGAGAAGCTACTAAAGCTCGGTTCTCCCAGACCGCTCCTCGAGCGGGCACCAGTGTTAGCGTTTTTTGTTGGTTGCTGCTCTGCCTCCCATGCATATAGGCACATTCGGGAGGCACGTCCGGGACGCACGTGGCCCCTTGAATTCTCTGCCTCCCGATAGGCAAGTAGGCCCCTTGGCATATGAAAAAACAGCGCGTGACACGTACGGAGGGTACGTATCAGCCATCCAAGAGGTGCCATAAATGCCAACTGGGGAATTTTCGAATTTTCAAATGTTTGGAGGCGGTTCGTGGTTCGAGGAACGGTTTGGGGGCTAATTAATACGGGTTAAACGGGTTAACCCGTATAGGTAGGCCCTATAAATACCAAACCCTTCCTTCCCAAACCCTTTTACCATTTCCAAACCTTCAAACTGCTTAAGAGAGAGAATTTCTGCTGCAAATTTTGTGCTTTCCTTCCTTCGAATCTATCTTCGATTCCACCCTCGTAAGTGTTTTTTGATTTTGCTTCTTCTTCATCTCGTTCTATTTCTTTTTGGGTTCCATGACTACCTGTGAATTTGGGCCTCGTCGTCCGTTAGAACTAGGGGATGGGAGCACTCCAGATACCTTTGCCATCTGTAAATAGACAGGGGGGATTTATAGGAAGGTAGCTATTGGGTGGCTAAGACTGTCCATGGAGTGCTTCCAATATTTCTGTGAAAAATCCCAATGGGGGCCGTTTGTCCCACCCCAATTGTGGGAGGCCAAGAAGAAGAAAATAATTGTGAACGGTGATGTATTGGTGTTGGGGAATACGAGTAGGTTGAGAAATTTTGTAATGGGGGTTTTGTGCAGGTTTCCCCGTGAGAGAGATTCGGCCCTGAACGCCGTAGAACTAGTGAGGAGAGCGATTCGCATCCCCGACGAGATAGTTGACTGGGAGAAGTGTGAACTTATGGATCCCAACCAAACTAATGAGAAGCGGGCACAGGACACCGCGGATCTGAACAATCCCCTGGATGTTCTCCCCCCGAGGACTGTGTTTCCTGATGTCGTGCCCGGGGCCCCCGTTGTGCCTACGGTAGAACTGTGTAGCAGTGAGGAGATTGAGCCTCTGAATTTTGAGGTGACCGGAGGCGGGGAGAGTGAATCTGAGGTGGCCCCTGCCCGTGGTTCATCCATCGGTCTCTTCGCTCTCGGGGCCGAGGCTCGAAGACCGAGGATGACGATGACCACCAAGGTGACCTGGATGGTCGCGGCACCTCCTGTAAGGCAAATGTAAAATTGTTGATGCCTTTGAGGATTTTGAATTTCCGAGGAGCAGTTGTTATCCCCGCCCGAGGGAGAGGCACTCACCTACCGCCGAGGCCAATCCCCGCCGAGGCCTTCAAAGCCAAGGAGGTGGAGACCATAGACTCGGGAGGGAGATATAGCACCTCTCACAATGTGGACCCCAGGAAAAGTTCCGTGTCCGCACTCCTTGGGCATGTTGGGCACGTATAAAGGGGAAGGACAAGCCTCGCGGCTCGTAGACTATAGAGCTAGATGCCTATACTTAGGAAGGACAGTGGCCCGCATAGGGTTGAGCCGATCCAGCCCAGCTCGAGATCCCTTCGATCCCTTTCATATACTTCTTTTCTTTTGCTTCAATACTGCCTTTCCCACTGCACTCCGACTCCAAATAGCCCGCCGGTTTCTTCATTATGATTTGGAGGTCTCCTCATAACCATTTAGGGTCCAACTACTACGAACCCACCCTTGGGTTTTTATGTCGCCATATTTCACTGCAACGATATTAGCAACGGCAACTCGAGCTCCGTAAGGCTAAGAACTTATTCTGCTCTCGACCTTCTCTCCTCCTTCGAACAAATTTGACCAGCGGAGAATCAAGGATATCCCCGTCATGTAGTCTAGGTCTTGGTTGGCCTTTCCCTAAACTCCTTCCAATCCCTTTTCACTTGAAGGCGTGGCCGCTGTAAACTATCTCCGATCCTCTCTCTCGTCCGATAACTCCGCGTCAGACACCTTGGAGACCCATCAGCTGCGCTAAACACATAACCAATGGAGGGAGCCCTGTAGCCCGTATAAGGATGTGGGGCTAAAAGTATTGTTGAATTGGTCTTGAGCCCTCGCTAGTCTACTCGTGGATGGCTCAAGCAGGGTGCCTTTGGCGACTTCCAGAAAGTGTAGATGGAGTAATCCCGCCTGGCGACACCCGATCGGGACGGAGGGTGCATGAAAGATATCACTCAATTTGAGGCCGACCGTAAGACTTGTGGAGTGCCGGGCAGCCGAATGCGAGCCTCCGGATCCCGATTGGTTTCTATTCTTCTTGGAGAGATCCGCATATTATTCTTTCGTTTTTATTTTTCGAACCGTTTGCCATTAACTTTCACCCTTTTCTTTCTCTTTCGTGAGCAGACTCGAAGAATATAATTTTTTGATGGCTCCCCTGAGTGCCATAAAGAACTTAAGGCCCGAAACATGAAGTGCCCAAAAAGATGCCGGCGCGCAAGAGGCAAGCCGCCTGGGGGCGGCTCCTCGGGACAGGATGCCAATTTGCCTGCAAGTAAATAAAGAAGACCTCCACGACACTCGACCGATCCTGCAGCTATCCCCACCATCGAAACCGCTCCACCTCAAAGGGTCCTCCCTCGCAAACGCCGGTCCGTGCCTCCCACTCTCCCCGGCCGCACCATTGCTTCCGATCCGGACACAACCAAGAGCCTAGGAGGAAGAGGACGAGAGGGAGGGGATTGGGGCATGTGCAGGGCACCTCCAAGAGAGGGCCTCCAAGTGTCCAGAAGCCTTGGGAGGCACAAACTCGTGCCCACCCACCGCCTAATTTCCGCCAATTCTTCCATCAAGCTTCCTCGAAGGAGAGGCAAGGACACTCGCTCGCTTCGCTCCTACCTGCCGAGGCCTCTCAAGACTCGCGAGGTGGAGACCACTGGTCATAGGAGGAGAAAACTATCGAGGTGCCGCCATTACCTGGCGGACATCTATACCAGAACGCCAATAATAACTCCGCTACGGGATCGCCTTCGTAAACCTGGGCCTATTTACTCCCGCATTTACAAGAATGTAGTATCGAAGGAGAATCTCGTTTGCCTGCACGGGTGATATGTGCCTTTCCTTTACCGGGAGGTCTCCGGACTGCCGCTCTTTCCCTTTCACTTCAACCTTTGAATTTCGAATTTCTTTCTAACTTTTTCGATCTCCTCCGCAAAGTGGCACACAGCTGCCGAGGCTACGCGAGTGCCGTGGATAGCCCGTCCGTCCGCGAACCCGAGGGTGTAAGTACGCCAATCCAGCTCGGGCGATCCCTTTCTTTTTTAGATGCATTTTAATTAATAAATGGCATTTAGGGGCATTTGGTAACTATTCCCGAACCTTCTCTCCTCCTCGAACAAATTTGACCAATGGAAGTACGGATATTTTGAGTAATAGAATCTGTAGGTTCGGACTTCCTTCCTAAACCTTCCAATTCCGCCCGCGAAGGTGGGTACCGCTAGAAACTATCCCGACCTTGTGTCACGCGAGATGACTCGCGTATGGAAAGTGAGACCCATTGTCCACAAGACATAACCAATGGAGTGGAGCCCGTATATGACATGGGCGCTATCGTTGATCCGTTTGAGCCCCCTTTAAAGTCTACTCGGGGTGGCTCGAAGGGAGGGACGCCCTCTCTCTCTCTCTCTCATAGAGATAGAGCACCCACCTCGTGACCCTCACTCTCACCTCTGGATGAGGGTTCACGAATTTTACTTCCTATACAATTTGACCGATCGCAACACCCGCCCGTTGATTCGTGCCGAATGCGAGCCCATCCGGAATTGATTGGTCTCTAACTTTTTGAGAACTTGCATATTTTTCTTGCTTTCATCTATTTTTCGACTTTCCTTCTAACCAATTCTGTTTTTTCTTTCGTAGTAGACCCCGAAGAATATAATCACGATGGCCCCCCGAGCGCCAAAGAGCGAAGGCCCGAAACATGAAGGCCCAAAAAGATTGCTTGAGGAAGAGGCATTTGCCTTGGAGCGGCCCTGGCAAGGATGGGCACACGCCCGTGGCAATAGGGAGTGAGACACTCTCCGGTATCCACCGGTCCGCAGTTATCCCCACCACTCGTAGAATCGCCTCCACCCCCAAAGGGTCCTCCTCCCCGATCCGCATTCGCCTCTCCACTCTCCGCAGATGGTAACACATGTCATGCACAAGAGTCCAAAAGGAGTCCCGAGGGAGGCCGACTCTGGGACCAAAGAGAGGGTTCCTCGTAGCAGGAGGCACAAACTCGTGTTCCACTACTTCCTAGATCCGGTTTTATCGCTCGAAGGGAGGTGACTGTCTCTGTTTCGCCCTACCGCAAGGGCCTCATTGATGCTCACGCGAGGAGACATATCGGGACAAGGGAGTCATATCACGCGACGATGTGATCCAGGACCTCGTTATAGGGGCTTGATGATGTACGTGGCCTATTTACACCAGAGTCAATGGCTTACAAGTTGTATTTTCCTCGGGAGTACAAAGCAATTTAATGCATCGGCCTTATACACACTTCTACACACATTTCCGATGAATGTAGTAACGAAGGAGAATCCGTCTACGGGACGATGGGTGATATAGGCCTTGCCCTCTTTAACGACGTTCTTGGACCCCGTAAGCCATTTTCTTCACTTCAAAAGGTTTTCAATGTTTTCTAACTCTTGACTCTCCTCGGCGGCGTGGCACAAAGTGTTGAATTTTGCTGTGCGATAGCGCACATTCATTGAGGGCCAAACCAAAATTTTGGAAAAGCTCCGCGAGCCGGCCCAAAGTGAGGAGAGGTCCGCACCTTGAACTCCGTTCTTGATGCTAAGGAGTAAGACCCTTCTCCGAGAAGGAGATCGACTCAAGGAATTCTTCCGACCGGGCCGGCGGGGTGGTGGAGAAGGATTGAAAGCCAAGGTGGTACGCTGATGAGCTCCGCAGGGCACAAGGCCGAGCTTGAGAAGAGGAAACGTGAGCTCGCGGCCAAGTTGCTGGGGCCACTCAAGGTGTCTTGGTACTGAGGCCAAGGTGGATGAGCTCTCCGACCAACCGATCCCCACATAAGGCTTTTGAGCTGGAGAGGGAGAGATCAGTGTTCAGGCCGCTTGCAAGGAGAGGCATTGGAGGAGTACAAGAACATCGAAGAATTTAAGAACCTCCTTACCGCGATGGCTTGGCCCAAGAAGGCGATGGCCGGATGCCGAATTTTGTCGCCACGGGCAAGTTCTCCGCTCGGCCAGCTTGGCCTTGATTGGCTCCTTGGTTGCTACTACGATGTGTGCCTCGCCCGGGCATGCACTAGTTCCTCTGTCCGAGGAGGATGTTAAGGGGTTTCCGGATCTATCGCCAGCAGCCTCCTTGCCACCGGTGGCCGAAGTCACCGCCACGTCTATTGGTGAAGCTGGACGCCCGAGATTCGGGATGAGGAGTTATCCTACGAGGATGCCATTTGCTCGCGTTCTTCCCAACGGGCCGTAATTGGTGATCTTTTCCCCGTGCGGGCATCTCCTATCCCCCTCTCAACGGGTCCCATCATCTCTCTAACCACTACCGACTTGACCATATCCACTAGCCTCGCTTCTCTCAACTCCGCCACCGGCGGCCCTGATGGTGCGGCTACGTATATGGTCACCGATGCCGCCAAGGACCAAGCTTCTTTAGTTTAGATTTTTCTTTTCTTTGTTGTAATAGATTTGTAGGACACTTGTAATTATTTTTCTATCAATAGAAGTATTTTTCTCTCACTTGCTTTCTTAATTGCATATCCTTTAGGTCAAGCTTTGAGTATTCGCAATATTTGAGTACATTGTACTGCGATTCTTGCTTTTACTTTTTCAAGCGTTTTTGACTTAACAATTAAATTTTATACTCTCTTCCGCTAAAGGCTTAGTAGGCCTTCTCGCCCGCGCATTTTTGAGTTTTCCTAACTCGTATTCAAAATCTTGGATTTTTGTGAGAGTCACTCATTTCTCTCGTGATCGAGTTTGTTTGGCTTGGGCCTTAGGGACAAATTTGAGGCCGCAACCTCGTTTGTCTATTTGACCTTTGAAACTCCTTTGATCACTCCCACCCATTTACACTTATGTTCCGACCTTGCGAGCCGTGGTGTAAGTCAAAAGCAGCCAAGGCAAGCTACTTTCATAGGGCATGTAGAGTGTGGCCGTGAAGCGATAGTCTACGCAACAGTAGGTAGGAGCATATTTAGCATATTGTCCCTTTAACCTACCGGCATCTGTATCCACTATTGGTGGTTCACGCGATTTTGACCCTTTATTCAAAACTTCTTGAGTTTTTTGTGAGGGTCTTGTGGCGATCATGTAAGCGGGCTCATATGTTGGCCTTTGTCGCATACAGGCATACGAGTAACGGCCCTAAAAAAGGCCTTTGCGTACTTAGTGGGTCCGGACTTCAGGTCTTTGTCCCCACTAGAATTCGTAGGTACGGGTATAATGGCCTTTGTACCTACGTTCATCTATACCCACTTTTTCTTGGTGGTTTCACGCGGACATGACGGAGTATCTTGTCCGTGATCTGAGTACGGGCATAGTGGCCTTTGTACCCATATAGGTGTGCGGATCGCAGTGGATCTTTGCGCATCAGTAGGTAGGGGCTCATGTGTTGGCCGTAGGTAGGGGCTCATGTGTTGGCCCTAGAACCTACTGGCATCCGCTTGCGGGCATCCACCTCAGCTTTTGAGGCTGGTGGGGATAGTGCTACAACAGTTTTGCACAAAAATTTAGTGATAACTTCATACTCCCTTAAAAAATTACAAAGATTCAAAAGAAATACTTTCTAAGGTGATCGCTATTCCAAGCTTGCTTGAGCTCTTTTCCTTCCTTTGATCGCAGTATGTAAGTGCCCTCCTTGATTATTTAGGTGACCTCATATGGACCTTCCCATTTCGGGGAGAGTTTGTTGAAACCAGGTTGGGTCCCTTGGACCTCCACATTTCTGAGTACCCAATCTCCAACTGAAAAACTTCTCTTATTCACTCTTTTATCATGGTGCCTCTTCGCCTTTTGCTCAGAAGTTCACCATTTTTTCATTTGCCCTCGCATTTCTCCTTCCTTCGAGATCATCCAGTGTCACACCTTCGCTTGCCTCATTTTGAGACTCATCAAAGTATGTGACTCGCAGCCGAGGGTAGGGCTACCTCCACCGGAGCCATTGCCTTCGACCCATACGTGAGCGAGAAAGGAGTTTCTCCCCGTTGAATTTCGATCAGGCGCACAACCCATAATAAGTAGATGTCGGAGCTCGGCCCAACCATCGTCCTCCTCGTCCCTCCCCAAAGTTTTTCTTTAGGGCGGTCAGATCATTTGTTCGCGGCCTCGCCTTGGCCATTTCCTAAGATAAGCGACAGGATCGACGATGCTTCGCACTTTCATTCTCACATACTCAACAAAGAATTTTGCAGCAGAGAATGAGCTACTGTCCAAAATTATTGCTCGTGGAACCCCAAATCGGCAATAGACGCATCGCGGGATGCACTGATAGTATTCTCCTAGAAGATAGTGGCTAAGGCTCTGGCCTCCGGGCCCACTTAGTAAAATAATCCACGGCCACAACGGCATACTTGATGCTTCCTCGAGCAATGGGAATGGTCCAAATGAGATCAATCTCCCATGTATCAAATGCCAATACGGTATAACCAAAGTTTGCTTCTGCTGGATGGTAGTCTAGGGATGTCCAAGCAAATCTCTCGGCATTTATCACACTTTCTTACGTACTCTGCGCATCTCTTCTCAACGTAGGCCAAAAGAAACTCTATAATTTGATCTTATTCGAGAGAGTGCGAGCACTGATGTCCGCCACAAACTCCTTCATGAACCTCATAGAGTAAGTTGCAGTGACTATGTCGAGTTTTGTCGCATCTTAGTAAAGGCTTGGTGAATGATCGCCGAAAGAGTACTCCATCTAGACGCAGGTATTTCGCAGACACCTTTCTAATGGCTCTAGCTCTTACCGGATCTTCTTTGAGGCGGTCCAAGCTTTCGATGTAATCCTTGATCTCATCTACCCCATCACTTACTTGATTCTCAATATTAAGCTTATCCGAATCCGACTCTTCCATAGCAAAAAGGTCTCTCTCTGTGAATTCTATCCTGGAAATCCATCTCTAAGTCTATGATTTCTTGATCGGTAATTTTGGAGTAGGAGGTCACCGTGGTTTGTCCTCTCTCTCATGACTTGGTTCAGCTCATAGTATAAGTGAAATTTTTGATGAGGGTTTTTGCCGCATCAAGATCTGAGTTAGTACCGGGTTGATAGGTCATACTCCCCCTAATTATGATTTTACTATGAGCCGAGAGTCTACTATTGATCTCAATGTTCTGAACTCCCAAGTCTCTGCCAATCTCCATGCCCGCTATAACTCGCTTCATACTAACGCTGATTGTTCGGGCCTCGAACTCTGGAATCTCAAGGCTCTTTTGAATTTCTCCTCAGTGAGCAGGGGGAAATCAAGAGCGCCCGGGCTTCTCCACTAATTAACTTGCTCAGCAGAGCCGTCCTCACGAATAAAGTCCATACATCTTCTCGGACGCCTCTCTTGGCTGTACAATTCAAATGTCCTCGAGCCATCTTGGGCCTCCGATCCTCGCCGCTTTCTTTTTCCAAGATCGTTGTCTCGCTAGTTTAAATGATGATTCAGCCACAAAATCCGCCTAAGGCTCGCGCTTTGATTGTCCTTCCTGTGGAGTAGGTGATCTCGGAACTCCGCTGTAGTCTGATAGTACTGCTAGCATTCTCCCCGAGGACTCGGTTTCAGTGTAAAACCTTTCTAAGCGGGGCCTTCAAAGCGAGTATGGGGCTATAGGGATGTGCGTAAAAGTAGGCTTCTTAATTTTCGAAAGCAGATACAAGCAAGGCGTAAGCTAACTTCTCTATATTTAAATAACGCCTTTTCTACGACGGATGCGCTTACTTTAGATACATAATTAACTGGTTTTTGGGAGTTGCATCCTCCCATAAGAACAGCCAAGCTACGCGCGTATCAAGAATCGCTAAAATAGAAAAAGTTTTCCGCAAAGCACCGGCCGCACGATGCAGAGGGGGCCGCCCGAGGTATGTCTTGACTTTTCAAAAGTTCTTGGGATTTGGCATTCTGACTCCATGTAAATTCGCGCCCTCTCTTTTCCCTTTTAAGAGTTTGGCTAAGGAGGTGAGGCATCTCTCGCCGACCATGAGATGAAGCGGCCAAGTGCGGTGGATGCGCTGCTTAACTTTTTGAGCATCTTTCACGCAGTAGAGGGCCTCATTGTCTGAATAACGCTTTTTGAATTTTTTCTCAGATTAGCTTCAATTCCCCGCGGGTTGACCATACTAATTCAAGGAACTTGCTCTCGCCTTTTACCCCCAAATGCCAGCATTTTAAGGGGGTTCAAGCTCTTATGTTGTTGCGGTGCAAGTGTAGAGAAGGTTTCCTCCACGCTCGAGCTCAAAGGGGAGTTTTCTTTTATCTTTATAACCATGTCATCACGTAGCCTCCCGTGTTTCGCCCCAATAGTCAGTTCTTAAAGACAATGTCGACCATTCACTGGTAGGTGGCTTCTCGCATTTTCTCTTAAATTTTCGAAGGTGCATCATGGTGTAACGGTATGTCCTGCCCGCGGCGATGGTTTGTTACAGAAATGCGGACATCTTCAAGAGCCATCCTGGATCCGATGGTAGCTCCGAAGTAGGCATCTACGAAGCTTATTACCCTCACACTACTATGGAATCCACTCACACTGGGTCTATGCAAGGGAAGAGAGGAAGCAACTTGGGGCGTGCCTTTGTTGAGATCATGAAATCAACACACATCCTCCACTCGTCGCTGACCTTTTGGACCAAGACAACATTTGCAAGTAAAGCCATTCGGGGTAGGGAGATCTCCTTTATTATCCCCGCTCGAGCAATTTTTCAACCTCTTCCTTTGATCGCTACCTCTTTCTCCGAGGAGAAATACCTTGATTTTTGATGAATGTTCTTGAAGGATGGGTCATCATTGATTTCCATGGAGGATCACATCCTCGCCGATTCCCCGCATATCCTCCACCCTCCATGCGAACACATCATCAGCGCCTTTTGCTCGAAGGAACTCAATAAGAATCCTTTCTCTCCTCGTGGTGAATTTCCACTCGACCTTGGCCAGCTTGCTCCTGGTGGAAGTGGAAGTTGATTACCACCTCCTCGAGCTCGTCGTTAGGCTTCGAAGGTCACCGATATCACGATTATGCAGAGGGAGTCACATGACAATAGCTGGGGGCTGGCCCGGGCTCCGCATCAACGCCTGCTTACGAATATGGGCGACCTCGCTGGCCAATCTTTCCTCAATTCCCTATCAATGTAACCTCCTTTAATAAAAAATGGACCAACTGTTTGGACTTTCTCGCCAGCCTTGAGCTCTACCTTTCAGGTGGTATGGAAAGAAAGCATGCCAATAGAAATGGGTGCCGGCACAAAGCGTGCAAGGGCTTTCCCTTTTTCGATTTGTCCTCCCCTCTTTCTCGCGGCGTGATGTCTCGCCTTTCTCAACCTTTCGCCACTTCTCCTCTAAAGTGCTCGGGAGGAATCTCCTGGGCCGGTTTTTGATTGTTGCAACCCCGCCTGGGTGTTAAATTGGACCTCACCTTGGTGGGGAACGGAAGCAACTATTCCCACTTCGGCTCGAGCAGCTATCGCCGAGAATGGCATTGTATCGGGAAGGAAGATCGAATTCACCATGAAAGTAATTTGGGCCGTCTCCTCTCTCACGGGTTTTTCTCCCCTAAATAGTTACTTCCAAACATAATAGTCCCCTTTACTCCCAACCGCGTGATTGGTGAACCCCCTCTGAAGCACGCCCACATATGGAGTCAAAGTTAGCCTCGGTCATCCTCATGCCCGCCAAAGTACGACGTAGTAGAGTATATCCCCGGCCGCACTGTATCGATTAAAACCCGTGTATGTTTCTGCCTGCTTAATTTTCATTCGAAGAGTTAGTGGGCCGAGTAAGAAAGATGGAAATAGGGAGGAGGCAAGTTCACTCTTTTTGAATCCCTATTTCTTGCTTCTTCCTCGGGGGAGCTACTGGGATGAGAAAACCTTCTCTAGGGTTCGACCCGAGGGAGAGATGTTTGTTGATGGAGGCCTTCCAATGAAATGGGCCTAATTTCATAATCACCCAAATCATCATCGTAAAGTTGTCTCCGCCTCCACTTTTCCGGGGCCACGCTATAGTGCCTCGTGCCTCGCCGTTGCTTATTGTTATTGTTGGTATTGTTGTTGCCCTTAATCCATTTTTTTAGCTCCCCATCGTTGATCCTCTCATGGAATAATTCGCTTCAACCTGGAAGCAATCTTTCAGCTGCCGTGCCTTGATCGTTGTGATATTCGCAGAATTTGGCCCTACTCCTCTCATTTGGCTTTCGGATCATCGGGGGAGGAGGGGGAAACCGCAGGCTCTCATGATTACCGCCCACGGCCGGTGTGTCAGTCCCAAAGGTGGCAACAAGGGTGAAAATACAACTAGAGGGGGGTGCTGACAATGCTTAAAATTTTTTGCCCTCAATTTAAAACTAAACCTTCACGCTTACAAAACCTCTTTGCAGTGTAATAGAAACTGCAAGTAGAGTTGTAAAATGCACAATGGAACATACTTGATAAAATGCGGTTTCGGGAAGGCGGTTTTCGCGTTTTGCAAGGCGGTTTTAGTGCACTTTTCTCGAGCAGCTTGTAAAACCGAAAGTGCAATTTGACTATGTTAACTCCAAACACAATTTCACAATAAAGGATAACTATATAACATCAAACACAGAGAAAGGCAGATAATTAGTAAGTACAAGAAATAAAAAATGCGTAAAGTAAGAACACAATATTTGGAGTGGTTCAATCGATAAACGATCTACGTCCACTACCAAGATGGTTAGTCTTGGATTTCTAAGAGAGATTTTATATTGAGTATTCGGGAGATTACAAAGTACACAAATCTTTTCTATGAAGAACAAATCCAAAACTATAAATCCAAGTGTATCTCTGCTTTAATAAACTATGTGTTTAAACAAATAGAGGCGTTACATACAGAACAAGATCAAGGCTCTTTAAATCATGATGTAGAAAGTACAATGATTCTCGAATGTTTTAAGGCTTGGAGCTTCGGGCCGGGGAATATTTCTTAAAGTATGAAGATGAAGATTCAAAGGACTAAGAATTCCTCTCGGCGTAGCTTCAACTTCGATGTATCACAGCTAATTTCTCAATATTTTCTGCCAAATCTTCAAATGGGCGAAGATCAGGGGTATTTATACCCAAGCATCTCAACATAGTCAGCTGTTGGACACAAATACTCAAGGACAAGACTTGATGCTTTCCCCATTGGTCCACTCCATATCCACTTTTGTCCTTTAGAGTCATTGCAGCAAGTGAGTTTCGATCGCACTCACTCGCAATCAAGGGGTGGTTAGGACATCTCGTCACCTTCATGAGATCTTCGCAGATCCGCTTCCGACATCGGGTCACGTGACAAGATATGGTGGAAGACATTTAATATTGCCGACGTGGATCTTCAAGGGATAAAAGGATCACTTCAAGAAGTCAATCATCAGGGCGGTTCCTGGGGCAAGCGTTTGGACAAAAGGCGGTTCCACCCTCGTAATAGGATTTTAAAAGTGTGCTCAGCACTTGACTGACAAAGTGGTTTCGTGATGAGAGGAATCTCAAGGCAAGAAGGCGGTTCTCGTCAAGCGGTTCCGGAAAGGCGGTTCGTGAACCCTTGAAACCGCAATCCTAAAATCCAATGATTCTGGAGCTGGCCTCTGGGTTTCCTAAATTTTAACCTATTCTATAAAAATGGACTTAGCTAAAAATTCAAGTCTAAGCTTCATTACATAGTATCCTAAAGTCCTTAAAAATAAATAGGAGGTCATGGCATCAATCAAATCTAATACAAAATAGGAGGGTTAAACATGCATACCCAAATAATCTCCTCATATTTGATTGATGCCATTACCTACTACAAAGAAAAGCAAACATTGTACTGGTGTAAAAACATGTCCATAAGAATTAACATGGTAAGTCATGTCCCAAGTCAACGCACACACTAGCTTAAGCTATAGATTTCTATACCTTTTGAAGGATTGAAAAACTTACAATTTGAAAAGTATAGAAATGCATTCAAGGCACTTAAAAAAATATGATTTTAAGTTCAAAGTGCAGCTTTAAACTCAATGTTTGGAAACATCAATTCAAAATAAAGATTTTTAAGTTAGAAAATATTCGGAATTAGGTTTAAAATCATAAGCTGTGTTTCATTGTTCTACAAACAAGCGGTTTGATTGAACAAAGTTTTGGAACTATGATGCAATTTTATTAATTCCTAAGATGATTACAAGTACAGAATGAAGGAAAATTACAAGGTTACAAAAACAAAAAGGAAGTAAGTCGGACAAAAGGAAATACAATGAAAGAAGGTCCAAAACTTACCAAAAAGATTCACAAAAAAAAATATAAGGAAAAAAAAAAAGCGGCTTACTCGCCGGGGGCGGCTTGAGCCCACTTCATGCTCGCCTCCACTCGGCCCAAATTTCTGCATCGGTCGTCAGAGCAAACGCTTTCCTCGCTCTTCTAACTTCCTCTCAAGCGGTTCTCGCAGAGTAGCTTCAAGCTTCTTCTGCATTTATGTAATGAGCAGAGGTCAATTTCAGTGGCACCAATCGCTGTGGTGTTTTCCACAAGATTTTCCTTGATAATGCCAAGTTTTACATCGGCTGCAGAATAAATGGAGTTGAAAGTCATGCTGAGTTCCTCTTAAAACTAAAGCGGCTCTCAAAATGGAGAAGCCTGTTCCATAGTTCAAGGTCCACGCATACCTTCAGTGGGAGGTTTTGAGATCATTGATCGTTGAGCCAAGTCTCTGAGTTGAATCCTTCCCCGAGGTTGTCCAAGCGGTCGTCGACTTCATCTCGGATCTCATTCCACTTGGCCTTCACCGTATCTCGACATAAAAGATTCGCATTCAAATTCCTTGGAATCCACCTTGAAAAGATCAATTTGTTCCAAGACTTCTTCACGCAGAGAGTCCAAAGAGGTCCTGGATAACTTGAGATAATTGCGGTCCGGATTGAAGAAAGTCAAGGAATTCGGTGCTTAAGATACCCAAATCTTTTTCGAGGGAAGTGCAGAGCTTTTCTCCAAGAACATCTAACTCCTTCTTCAATCGCTCAATGTATGCCTTCGTCTTCGAGGTTTTCTAAGTCCAAACCAAATTCAAGGGATTTCTCAAAGGCTTCGTGCGGTTATTAATCTTGGAAGCCGCTTGATCAGAGTGGCGGCCGAGGAGTAAGGGAATTGTCAGTAGATCTCTCCCCTTAATGGCATCAAGCAAAGAAGCTTTATAGGGCCGCCAACTCAAGTGGAGCGAGAATCCACCTTGGCTTGTAAAGTGCGGTTGGATGCAAGGAGAGATTCACTGGAGGCGCCAATGAGATGATACGGGCTCGATTAACAACAAGCCGGCCTTGGAATCGATGAAGGGTTTGGAGGATTTGGGAGTACTCTGAGGGAGGAACGGTTGAAGGTGAAGCGGTTGAGAAGGTAGGAGGCGGTTGGGTTTGGTTAGTCTGAGGGGCGGTTTGGGTATTGGGAGGAATGTTTGGAGGAGGTGAGTGGTGTCTAATGGGTGAGTTGTGAGGGGTTGGGGATTTTGAAGGGGTGTTTGATTTAGAGCGGTTAGGTGTAGGGGAGCGATTTTTGTTAGGGGAATGGACAGGGGTTGGATCATCCCTAACTGATTTGGATGTGGCACGTCCAAATAGAGGGCTTGGACTGCCATTGTTGATAGGCAGAATGAGTAGGGGTTTGGTTGGAATGTTGTGAATTTATGGAATGGGAATGTTGGGGTGAGTCAAATTGGGATTGAGAAGATAGGGGTGAGAGTGATTTTCTGGGGGAAGGTGAAGGGGAATTTTGAGGAGGTGATTGAGGAGGGGAATTTGAAGGAGTGGGTGAGGGTTGGACAGGCTTGGTTTTCTTGAAGGGTTTCTTCTTGCCTGCCATTTTCTTTCTTCGGGTTTCTCCCCCGAGATTGTGCGGTTTGTTGGGGGAAGAGGTTATGGATTTGGCTTTGGATGGAGATTTGGATTGAGAGTTGGCAGGGGATTGGGCTGGGGATTGGTTTGGAGATTGGGCAGGAGAGGTTTGAGGAGATGGAGGCGGTTGGGTTTCTGGAGGCGGTTCATGGGGTGAGGCGGTTCCAGCTTCAGAGGTTGATTTTCCCTTGGCCTGATACTTCTCAGCTTGCTCCTTGGCCAATCTAGCAATCCTATCTTGGAGAACCTTCATCTGTTCTTCCACAGTCAATCCAGCCATCTCATCTCTAGCCTTTTTGGCCCTAGCCACCAAGTTGGGAATACTTGGGTCTTCCTCTTCTTCATCATCTTCATCCACCAAATGCAAGGTTTCAGGTTGAGGATCTTTGGAGGATTTCTTCTTTCTCTTGCTAGTCCCAGCTCCATCATCAGCAGTAGGCGGTTTGGAAGCTGGAGCGGTCTTGGCCTTCTTCTGAGGCGGTTCAGCTCTTGCTTGGGGCTTCCTGGACCGCTTGGGTGCTTTGGTTTGAGGAGCGGTTGAAGGATCTCTGAGTTCATATGGTTCCTTCTTAGTAGGTATCCGCATCATACAAAGATTTGTATAATGCATCTCCATTGGCATATCCGAAGGAGTGGCAAGCAAGTAGACCTAGGCAATCATCTCGAGCACCCACCATAAGGTCCGGATTCTTGGTGACCATTTCATCCAAGTGCTCATAGTCCATCGCCAGAGCGGTTAGGATCCCGCAGAAGGTCTCCACCTCGATCTTCACCTCGACCTTAGACCGATAGGTCTCTATGCTATCCTTAATCTCAAAATAGAGAATCCTTGGCCGGCCTTGATTTCCATAAAGATAGCAAAAGACCGTACATCCATTGTTGGGATGTGAAATTGTTGTGGTTCCCGCCTTTCCACAAATAGATCTCCCCACTAGATGACCTATGAAGTTCATCACCACCAAAGTTCTTTCTTGGAATCTTCTTGTACTTCTTGGATAGGGTATCCACTTTGGCGGTTTGGAGAGCAAGAAAGATCTTGGATAACTTGATCAATCTCTAAGG